>JAIUND010001572.1:0-33100 GCA_034699125.1 Gisinianus flammeolus | reverse complement strand
GATTTTGAAATTAAGGGGCGGGGCGTGGGGGAGGGCGGAAAGCGCCGGAAACTTTTTTTTCGAAGGCTCTTTTGTAACGACGCAGATTTCAGAGACGACATGACGGAGCAAAATAAACGCAAATACGTTTGGGCCAAATCGGTTGAACTTTACGATAGATATGAAAAACCACCGTAATGTTAATTTCTAAACCTTGATAAAATGTGTATAACCCAACATAATATTGAAACAAATACTTGAATGATGATTTTAATATGATATGATGCATAGTATAGGTGTCCGGCATTGAAAAGCAGTACTTTGTATTGAATGTTTTTTTTGACACATGAATAAACTCAAACTAAACTAAACTAAACTAAATATGATTTCATGATCGTAGAACGGAAGACCTGGCCAGGACAGGTCATGCAAAAGTGTTTCAAATACCTGGAATCACCCTCTGTATATATAATATGTATATAACAATCCAGATGGACAATGTATAATTTACATCATGATTTTATAGTACACATTCGATGATATTTATGAACCTGTTAATGACGGTCTTAATTTCTTCATTCGTCATTGTGGGCAATGTGATATTGGATTTTGGATGAAAACACATGACCTTACAAGTACCCTGTGCTGCTGCCGCCTGAAACAGTGGATCGTCCGATTTCTCTGGTTCCGGAACGGATTCCAATAAAGCTGGAAAGTCGTTTGTGAAAACGAATGTTGAGTCATACTCTGGATTTTTCTGCAACAAAAAAGTGTAAATCATTTGGAAATGGAATAGAAACCAATAAATATATATATAACTAATTATTCAACATTGTGTGTAAATTGTAAATATATAAGAACGTTAAATTATATAGCACAAAAAAGAGTACACACTTGTCCATTTGATCGAGTTACTCCTGGACATAGAGGATTTGTAGGATCAAATTCTGGAATTGCTTCTGACTGAGGTTTCTCCACTTGACCACTCCATGGGCGCTATATATAGCCATAAGATTATTAGTATTAATAACAGCATCATTTTGTAATTACTTGTTATACAATGGGATATTTATGTCATATATCGCCCGAGGCTTGTACTTTACACCGGTGGGGGGAAACAACAACCCAAATGTCCTGCAATGGATTGTATCGTACATGTGGATGTTCTACATGCAAAATAAGACTCTGAATATTAAATTGTGAACGTATTCTTGTAAACCGGTGTACATCTTGTACAATTCCATGATTTATTCACATATTGCTATTCTTCAAAGTATAGATAATAATTATAAACTACAATTTAGAGAACATTTATAAGTAAAAGAATATATACAAACCTGTAGGATCGAAGGACGTGTCCATTTTCACTGGCTATTTAAGTGACTTGACGGCAAGAGTGGCACCACAGTACATACTCTGTACTCTGCTGTTCTCTTGATTATGAGATGGTATTTAAAAGATTAAGATTACAAAAATAGGTACGTATCTAATAAAGTATTACATAATATAGTTAGTGTAGTGTTAGAGTTGAAGGGCAACTAAAAAACCCAGCTAAATTAAGCATACCGAAAGGAAAGCCTAAATATTGCACAAGACGGTGACCAAATTCAAAAAATCCGAAATTTGTTTTATTTCGGAAAATTTCCGAAATTATTGTTCAAAATTCTAAATTGATAACTTAAATAATTGGGAAGTTTTTCAACAAAATTTTACAGTGACAAAAGATACAAAGGTAATTATTTCGATTGTAGTAAAAACAACAACAGTAAGGATTCTCTTTTGGCATTGTGCGCATATATTTAATGTTTTTGTATTTTCCATATGTAGGACATTCAATCAAAATATTATGACAACGGATTCAGATGAAGTTATGGCAAATCAGCCTCAAGATGATGAATGGGAGAAATATCGGGGCTCTCACGAACCCAGTGAGCATTGGGAGCTCAGAAAAGAATTTTTAGGAAGGAATCAAGACAAGGTTGATGACAGGGTCCGCTTGCTATGCTTGTCCCAAGCATTCGCCAATATGGAATTTCTAGGCTGCAAGTAAGTATTTATTAGCACATATTAGTGAATTTCATTCATTTCGGACTAAATATAACTCCCTAATATCATATAAATAATTACTATTTGTAATAAGTATAGGTTCAAATAAATTATGAATTTTTTGACATTTTGGAAGGTATCCGACTGAAACAATGGAGCTTGTTGCTGAACTATCAGCTGGAATAATTGAAGATTATAGAGAGAAAAAGAGGGGGAGGATTCAGAGAACATTTGTCAAAGCTTCCGACGCAGCTGAGAAGAAGACAAAAGGCATTTAAAACATTTTTTTCTCATTCTAATAATCCAATCTCCTGTTTTTTAATCCCTTTTATGCCTTTTTTTCTTCTTTCTTTTCAATAATACTTTATTCTTTTGTATTGCAAATCATAAAGGGAAGCATGTTAGTAACTATTTAAACATTTAACTATTATTATTAAAAAAGTTATGTTATGTTAACCTATATTCAAAGTAAGATTTCAAATAGTTTATTGATGATTATGATTATTATTGTAAATATTTTATACTTACTTAAATACTGTGTGTAAATCAGTACATACGTAAAAATTGAATAAAAATCTTGTATGTTTTATAGGAGCCAAGTATCCATGTGAAAAGACGCAAAATATTTATTCCTCCGACTTGCAACTTAAAACATCATTTCCTCAACATTTTCTTGCTGTTACTAGTAATAGTACTTCATCAAAACAGAGTACAAAGAGCATTGCATACTCAACATCATCATCGTCATCTAGTACAAATAAAAAACCTTCTTTGTCAACATTACTACTACAAGGTATTATTAAAACAAAAGATGTTTCTGCTGCTAGTCAACAAGGTAAATCAAGAGTAAACACAACAGACAGCGATGAATTCCGGGAAGATGAACCAATCCAAGGATGGTTAGAAATGGAAGAGTCAACTAAAAAAATTAAATTAAACTCAATGATCCCAAGTCTTGTTGAACTTGATGAAGTATTGAAGCCTTATTCAGTCAAAGAGTTGGTTGTGAAGGATCGACGAGCTTTACTAAATGATTTGAAAGACGTTTATATTGTGATCAATCAGCAAGCTGAAGCAGTTTCTGCGTTGGTCCATTCCTTGCAGGCCAGTCACAAGGTTAATTGTCATAAGTTTAATTACGCTGGAGGACTTGATGTTGGAAAGAATGGCGTCGTCATGGTCAAGTAATTAGATTACTGTTTTTGGTAGAAACCCATTCTACTTTTATTTGGTTAAATTTGTTTATTCTTATTGAAAATATTTAAATATATTTTTTATTTCCGTAGATGTGACTTCGAATTTGGAAAAGGAAATTTACTTGTTCATGGTATGGGGAAAACTCAAAAAGATGCTAAAAAAGATGTGTCAGACAAGGCACTACGTTTCCTTCAACAATTGTGCCCGACTATACATGTAAGTACATATTTGCTTAATTTAATGCATATATAACTAATAGTTATTAACTATGTATATTCAAAATCCATGCTGTTTTGTACTCAAACTTTTGAATAATGACTAAATTCATGATAATTAATTAATAATATGTGCATTAGATAAAAGAGACAATATTAGCCAAGAGAAAAGTAGAAAGAAACGAATTACTGTCTAGTCCTCCCACCACCAATAGTGAAGCTGTTGTTGAGAATGTTGATTCTGTTGCAATGAAAATGTTACTGAAAATGGGCTGGAAAGGAGGTGGCCTGGGTCTGAAAGAAAATGGAATTGCCCAAGCTATTGAGTAAGTTCCACTCACACTACATTTACCTACTTTTCAAAATCAAAATCATTGAGTTCAACATCATCAAAATTATATTTGTTCATAGTGTCACCTCAAACATTAACCGTGGACGATTCGGGCTTGGAAAAGAGGTTACCAGTGATACTGCTCAGTTTCGAAAAAATTTGATTAAATTTCTCAATGGTGAGGCGAGGCAGTATGGAGAATTTGATATTGAATTCTCTTCAGAATTTACTCAAGGGGAAAGAAAGATTATTCATGAGTGTGCAACCATTTCTGGCTGTTACAAAAGTAAGAGTCATGGCAAAGGAATCAAACGCTTTTTGGTTTTATCAAGGAAAATTGATTTGAAGAAATTAGTTCAACAGACACTTGATTTTGGGGGAGAAACTATGAAATACAAGGTATCACTGCCGAAATGCTGTTCGGTAGATTAAGAAAGACAAATTGAGTGTTTATCCCTAGGAGTAGTAGTACTGTAGTTCATACAGTAGTTAGTAAGGATTTCTTGCTAAACAATTTGCCTTTCCCCCTTAGTTCTTCATCTCATTAGAAAATGAATTATTCTCTACGTATTAAAATGTTAACATATATAAAATCACTATATAAACAAAATTAAGTTTTGCCATGAAGTAATACGGTGGATGAGAGAATCTGTTAGTTATCATACAACACACGATGAAGTATTATAATATGAATAATCAACTTTTAAAAATCGCATTCTCCTACTACGACCGTATTAAATGTACTTTTAGTAGTAAATATATTATATTTATATTATTGCATGTAAGCATGCATGTGTGCTATGTTGAAACGATATTAATTATTATTATTATTGCCTTCCAATTTATATGTGCTCTGAGGCAAAGGTTTAATGAATTTTATATTATGCAGACGTATGCGTATTACGTTATCGCACGGAAATGACTCAAATAATTCAGACTGAATAAAAGAAAAATATATATTTTTTATATAACAAAACAATGATGTGTCTGTTTTTATTTACGTTCACTATAAAATATACATGTATATTTGTTTATATTTATCATGTATTTAAATATGTAGCATCAATAAGCACACCGAAGATTCCAAAAGGCGATACACACATAAATAATATATAATATATATTTAGCAAATAAAGTATGTACGTACTTCTTCATAAATTTGAAATAAAAAAAGTATCCTTCGTCGTTTATCTTATTTAATGGAAATAGTAGCTACATGCTCTGTTCAGTATTCAGTAGCTTTTTTCCTTATTTAAAGCTATAATATACCATCGACCATCGTCTATTGAAGCCTGCTTCGTGGAAAGAAGTTCTTTGAAAGAACTTCTTTCTCATCCCCAAATACCACAAAACAAAAACCTTTACCATATAAATTAATACATGCTTACGCTTGCACTATTCAACTAAACGAAAGAAACTACGAACGATTGACACGGGAGCGTGAACAATACCATTTTTGATGTACTCTATATTCGAGATTAATCTTATCCTAGTAATACTTGTACATATGGACCTTTTCCCCGTTAAGTTACTGCTTAAAGTAGTAGGTACATTTCATTCATCTCAAGTAACCTTTTTGCTCGAAGAAGCTCTGTAGAGTTTTCTGAATTCTTAAATAATAATAATTGAAATGAGTATTGCAGCAACACATGAGTGGTAATTAAAGTCTACTACTTATTTGTCTCGATTTCATTTTTTACTACAAATTATAATTAACTACTTACAATATATAGTGAGTCCTACGAGTCCAATGCAAAAACAGAGCATTTGATCCATAAATAAAATTGAAATGCTCGTATTCGGAATAATGCCCACTGTTGACCTACATGATTTCTCATTACACAGAAATTTGACGAACATAGGCGAATTCTCTCTGAATAAACAGCACGAACGCAACACTTGGACATGGTAAGGAAAGACGTCATTCTAAAAATATATTAAAAAATGTGATTAGGAATTAATTATCATTTTGTTCTGCTTGAGACATGCCTTGTCAAATGTACTCGAACTATTTTAAGTCGTGCACTTACGTTTTTTGAATTTTTAAAGCGTGTTCGACGCCCCTGAGTAAATCATTTGTTTTCATAACTAAAACCATAGGACGTGGTATCCGTTCAAAAATTTCTGTAATTTGAGGTAAATAGAATGAAATCTTTTTCTTTATGTAGTCCTCCTACAATGTTTGAAACAAAAATACAAAAGTAGCATTATATTAACAACAATCAATAATAATAATGTTCCATTGATGTACAATTCTATTATGTAGGGTTCAAAATGAATTTTTTTAAAAATGTATCATGAAAATTACTTCTGTTTTGGTCACTTTATTGCCTAATATTCCACCAGATTTTTTATTTTTTATGGAATCCCAAGACCGGGCTGTAATGAGACAAGCAAGTAAATGCCAGAGTTTCCCCACTCCTAACGCTTCTCCGTACTTTTGGATTCCTTCCACATCAGAATTAAGAATGCTCAACCATAGTTGGGAATAATCATAGCGGAACTCACGTGAAAGATTCTGTTGTAAAAAAAAACATTTGAATCATATGAAATAAATGAGGTACTGAAAAAAGAAGAAAATTAAGGAAACTTGAGGCTTGAAATGATGATGTAATATAATTATCATTTACAGCGTAAAGGCCATGATCCAGTAGGCATAGTTGAAGTTTTTGATTGCCGTCTTTCCTTACAATTATATTGCCTGGATGTGGGTCACAATGAACATTTCCATGAACAAAGATCATGTCAGAGTATAATTCTCCCAATTTCTCAGCAACTTCTTCGGGTGCGATTCCATGAGATTTCATATACTTTAAATCATTTACTAAACCTCCATCACAATACTCCATTGTTAAAACTCGTTGCGAACTATATTTCCAATAGATCTTTGGAATCTTTAAATTCAAACAAAAAAATGAAACATTGACAATAAGAATTTCTTATTAAGAAATACTAGGCAAAAATATTTAACGTTATAGTACTTTAGAAAATAAAACAGATTTCACCTTAAGCCACTTAACATTTTCCATGACTTGAGAAATTTTCTCAGCATTGTGACCTTCACATAAAAAATCTAATTCATTAGGAAGATTCTTTTTCGTTGCATCAGCCAACCATTTAAATTTGAAATCCGGAAATAATCTGGTAGCTATAAAAGAAAATCAAAGAGAGGAGTCAATATTTGAGCACTATATTGTCCTGCATAAAATAACGCGAATCAAATGAGAGAGTAGAGAACTTCTTAAAAAAAATTTATGCCACTAACCCACGTCAACTAATATCTCCATCGTTCTCATATCAATGTCAGAATGGGCTCTCACTTCCTTATGTTGTACTTTCACAGCCACAATTTCCCCCGTCTTTAATTCTGCCTTATAAACCTGAGCCAATGAAGCTGCACCCAAAGGTTCCGTTTCAAATTTATTGAACAATTCATCTTTCTGATAATCAAACAAATGAAAAGTATTGCCTTTCAATTTGAATCGTTTTTGTTTAATTAAAGTCGTCGTTTCCTTTGTAAATACAATATAAACACACTTACATCCATTTTCAAATCTTGTTTTATCACATCAAAAACATCCTCTATTGATGACTGGGGAGCATGATTATGTAGAACTTTAAGAGTTTCGGTAAATTCCGACGGAAGAATATATTCCATAGCACCTAGATGTTGGCCAACCTTAATGAACACACCCCGATTGGTTTCACATAATTGTAGCAGCCTCTTGGCTGATCGTAAATGAACCTGCAAATAACAATTTGCAATTTCATTGAAATCATTTGATGCTTTCATATTCAATTTCAATACAGTATCCATCAATTATGCAATAAAATACATTTACTAGGTCCTTACATCTGACCATGCTTGCTCTATTTGCGCTTCTTCGGTAGGAAGACGACCGGAATATACACTAAATTTATAATCTGTTGCGATCCTTGCAAACTGCAGAAAAAATCATACATTTAATCAAAACATATATTGTATATGCAGATGATGAAATTTTCCATCCAATGTTATCGTCACAATAGTAAATTCTCTTTTAAACAAATTACCGTGAATGCTGCCCTTCCGAAACGAACTGCTCCGATTGAATTTATATCCCAATTATGTTGAGATAGTACTGCAACTGAACCTGCAGTGACACCACCAAATACTATAGCTGCGGCTCTCTTCATAATAACTGCATACTTTTGAACCGGCTTCAATGTAGAACGTGGTTGTTTTGACGTTTTCTATTTTTAATAAACAAGAAATATTAATTAATTAATACTTGCTTTATTGGCAGTGCATGGCCAAACAATTTGATGGTTTACCACCGAACTATATATAATATCTATTAGTTTACACGCCGCTGTTTACACTGAAGCAAAAATGTCCTACAAAATTACTACAAAATGACCATGTAAAATAAGTCAGGAGGTGCAAGTCTAAATCTAACTTGCGTCATGAAAGTTTTTTACTAATAGTTTTTGCCCTATTTCGTATTTTATGGCCTTGATTGTAATGGGTAATTTCCCAACACACACGGCCACTTGGCAATGATTTTCTCACGTTTCAAAAAAAGCAACAATGCTCTTGTAAACCAACAACAATAAGAATGATACATATATATATATGCTCCAAGTATTCATAATATCACTACTGACTATGCTCTATATATGAATATATAATTTGTACTTTAAATGCCTTTCAAGTTTAAACTTACGTTTTTTGAAGCGATTTCCGGAATCTGTTTGAGACTAGACTAGAAGACACTACGAAGCTTCGATTTAACTTTTTAACTACAAAAAATAGACTTAATCTTCGGGTTCAAGAGTTAAGGCAAATAATGTGAATATACTACCAAACTATATGATAATGGAGTTTTGTAGTAGCAGTTTGAAGAGGACATGGAAAAACTTAAAAATTAAATCACAAAAAAAAAACTAGAAATTCTACTTTTTTTGCCAGTGCATTTGTCAATTACAGAAAAAAATTCAAAGGTTCCAAAGCCCGCGTGGGAAACTATCTGCGGATGCTTTGAATCCAGTCAAGTTTTGCGACTTGGTTTTCTCAAGTCGCTTCACACTTCTTCTTCGTGACTGCATGGCTTTTATACCTGAAAAAAAGTATTGGGGGGAAATCTTTTCACATGCATCCATGATGAGTCCAACTTTCATAAACAATTAAATCAATATTGCGCTGCCTTGTTTTGTCAACTTTATTACTGTTATTAAATAATTAAAGTACTTTCCAATGAATAACAATTGAAACAACGTGTCGTCATCATTTGAGCCGTGAGATTGGATTTTTATATTTAGTTTACTTGTAAATTTACATTAAATACTTTACTTAAATATTTACATTACTTTGTACTTGTTTTATTTGTCTATTCATATATTTTTATGTTTTTTGGAACACGATTTTCAAGCCAAATTCTTGTGTTATTTTCTTATCTGAATTAATATTTGAATTGTTTAGTCTTTATCTGCAATACAGATTCTGTATTAGGGAGTTTGGTAAAGCCGTCGTAAAAAGGAAATCGTAAATATTTTGGTGGGAATTTTTAAATTCGTTGGTTAAATGTTAACTTGGAATTTTAAAAATTCCCACGAAAATATTTACGATTTTCTTTTTACGCCGGCTTTACCAAACTATTTTATTGTACCTATTTATTCTTTTTTAGGCGGTATTCGTCCCATTTCATATCTTACACTGTGAATGATCTTCCTCATGATAAATTAAATGGGTGACGAGGTACACACTATTTGAAGTACTAAGTAAAGTTTACTTAATCTATTATTATTGTTTCCGAGTAGTAATGATTCATAACTCATGAAATAATTTCATGTATTTTATAATGTACAATCAATTTTAGGTAATTAAGGAGACTCGGATCCGGTATATTCAGCATAAAGCTGCAGAAGAAGTAGCAATACAAAACAATGGTATTGCTCCTGGTATGAACAAGTGTAAAATCACTCTGGCTTACGCTACATCCGATACGTGTATCATGGAAAGAATGGAGGATAATATTGTTCATACGTTACGATTTCTCAATATCAATTATAAAAGAATCACCCCTAGTTTTTTTAACGAGTTTTCTTCCGTAACAAGACTAGAAATTGGCTGTCCAGTCTCTATTTATTGGACGTACGTTTTTTATTTTGTCTACTACCTGTCACTATATTTTGCTTCTTACTGAAGTTTAATTACTTTAAAATGTTTTTAATTTTTAATCATTTAGGTTCAGGTATCTGCCATACCTTGGAAGCTTAAAGACTGTAAGATTCGGTCAACAGGCTTTCTTATGTGATTCAACTAAAGGCGAAGGAGAGGACGATAACACACGTTCAAAAGGATTTAGGGTACACGACCGGGTTAGCGTCGTTGAGCTCAACTATGACGTTCAAACTTATGAGAAATTTGGTGACCATAAAAAGCACAATGTGGATGCCAAAGTGAAAGCAGTTCTCGAGATGGCTGTACAATATTTTCCCAATCTGCAACATTGTAATTTAGTGATTCCCAAAGCAATTGAGACCGACTTGGACTCATTCCTTGAAACTTTCCCACTCATGCGTTCGAACGGAGAAAAACGACTAAAGTATGCTGATGGATATGTAAGACTGTTGTTTATGGCGTTTTCGATTCATAACTTAAAGGCTACATTGATACATTGATAAATTGTGTACAAATGCTCGTAGGGTTTAGATTTGTAATGTACAGCTCTTTATTTTTCAAAACAGATTGTGTTTCAAAATCTAAAAACATCGCGGAGGAATTCATCGTCAGATCCAAGAAAGATTCGACAGAGCAGTAGTTCTCAAGGTGTCAAGAGACATCATGGGAATTCGTCGGAAACACCATCATCAAAAAGACACACCACTACTGCCACTACCACATCTGTAATTGACAATAAAAGTAGACCAAATTTGCCTAGTTTTGATTTTGACGATGATGATGACATTGTAGTACTGGAACCTAGTTCGAGTGGTATTCCTCCAGATTATTCTAGTACATCTGACTACAACAGAGACTACCCACCACAACCACAGCGCTCAAATTATGATTATCCAGGTAATTATAATTATAACAACAGTTGGCTTCATGTACATTCATTCCTAAATATTTATTGCTTGTAAGCAAACATTTAAATGAAAAATAATTTCTTGATTGTATGAATAGATCGAAAACGACGTGTCCGGGAACCCTCTCCGTCATTGTTAAGTAGTGTTGACAGTGAAGACAATTCTCCTTTTTATACTCGTCCTGCAAGACGTTAAAATTCTAATTTACAAACCGGCGGTATATATAAAAAATTTGTTGATGCCGAAATTCGGTAGCCAAATCATACAATTCTAGTACAAACGGAAAGGCGAAATAGGTATTCTAACAACTATTAAAAAATTGATAGCTTCAGTGTTACCAATTAAATTCCTATGATGCTATGTAGATTATATTACATTTTTCAAAAAGAAAATAAGTTTATAAACCTATATTGTTAGATTATTAGCTATACATACTTGCCTTTTAGCAGTAGCCATATCTCACCGTCGCATTTCATATGTAATTGTTGAATATTTTTTTCAACAATTTTGTAAGAAATAGCTCAGATCTTTATACATACATTTTATACATTAGATAGTACTCTGTAGCAATATGTATTTACATACTGTGCTATAAAAATTCAAATAAGTATAATTAAGACCGTCAACAGTTTATATATGTAATGTTTAATTAATTTAAAGATATTGTACATTTGATACCAGTCAAAGTATAAATGTGTTGTTAGGTAGGTAGCTTATTTTGTTAAGCAAATATTAATGGATATTTTGTTACTGTCTTTGTTGAATAGTTAATTATCTGTATGCTTATTATATGTTTTATGGTGAATGAATCACTTTTTACTCAAGTTCAAAAATGTGTATATATATACTAAAGCCTAATTTTCAGATGAATCTTCATGAAGTGCACGACATAAAATATTTAGAAGAATGCAAACTTTTAGTATTTATTGTTACTAATAATTAATGCAAATGTTAATCTCGGAAGATTATTTTTCTGTGTGCGTGTGTTTAGATACATTCATTTTATAGGGATGCCATATTATTAATGTGATGAATATTATAAAACTGTTACTTTTTGTTTATAAAAGATATTCTTGATCATGTTTAAAATACTTTTATAAAAGTAATAAATTATTTGACTACCTATTAAAAGTTGTATCGTACAATTTAACTTCATTTTCGTGTAAGCACATTTCAAAATACTGCTAAATGTTACAGTTACACGTATGTCTTGAAGTGCCGTAAAAAAGAATTGCAAATAAGCATACAGAAATGGAAAAAATTTAAGGCTAATAAAGTATCTCTACATTTATATTAGGATTAGGTATAGATATGAACTAATGAACTAATATAAATGTCAATGGGATACAATATTCATAAACTTGTACAAGTAGTTTGGAAGAATGGAGATTTCATTCTGGATGTTAGGCGGTTTGCTGTGCACGCTGAAATATTTTACGCTGGAGTTCCTCACTCTGAAGCTGTTCCAGTGATAAGAGTGAAACTCCTAGTTGTTCTTCTCGAGTGAAAGCTTGCCCCATTTGCCTCAACCATTTCTTTGAGATCTGTTAAATATTCAACGTGAAAATACAATGACATGATACATGTACTATATACATATTAGGAATTATTTCAAATGTTATCATAACGTATTCCTTACCTGTACAGCTTCTTCTACTGATAAATTACAGAAAGAATCCCTTAAATGCTCCTGAATCCATTTTGGTAATTTATTACGCTTATCCGACCGTGAGAATCTCTATTTTTTTCTCAATTTAGAAAAAATTAGTTAACAAAAAACAACAAAAATTATTTACTACTACACTTTAAGTATTGCACACTCAATCTTTACAATTAAAATACCTTATCAGCAAAAATCATGATTCCATAATCAGTCTTTCCACGTAAGGCTCTACCGACACATTGGGCTGCATGTCTCATCGCATCAAAAGTGAGAAAGTCATTTTCCTTAATCTTCAAAAAAAAGCATCAAATTATTTGTCGACGCATCTACCTACTACTTGTAGTCATGCAGACATGTATGTAGAACACGGACAAGAAAAACATCAAAGACATACCTGGAAATTATCTCTTAAATACTCTAAGCGAGCCTTGAGGATTCTAGACTGAGTATAAACATAAGGGATTCCAAACATAAGGACAGCTCGTCCCAAATGATGATCAAAATCAACACCTTCGGATACTTTCCCTCGAGCAACCGACAATAAAACAGCACCCCGTCCATTTTCACATGCCTACGAAAAGTAATGGATACATAATATATATATATATATACATTTGTGCAATTATTAGTAGTCACACTGAATAATCACTTAATGATTCCATTGATGAAAAATTGAAGAAAAAAACATACCTTAATGTAATTAAATAAAGCCAGGCTTGTTTCTGCTGCATCCTGAGTTTCAATAAATAATAATTTGTACTTCAGTAATTGGTCGATGATGCCTTGATCGTACCAACTAGCCACCACATTTTCCATGTATAGATACGAAGTGAAGAAACAGACCATGCCGTCAGGAACAATAGCAGCCATTTCAACTAAAAGATTGCCATAGTTTCGAATCACTGCAATATCCTCACGTGTCTCATATTTGGAAGACATGGCCACTTGATCGTTTCCTTTTGATACAATCTGTTCAGAATATATTTTGTATAGACAAAATTAAATTAAAAAACACCAATAATAATTACATGTGCATAATATTAATAACATACTCATGTATTCATTTGACTAAGGATAAGTACCATAGGCAGAATACACTGACGAGCTAAAGTCATAGTAAACGACGTCATGAGTTTAGGTTGAAAGTCGAGAATTTTTGGGTACATCTCAAGAGGGGATAGAGTTCCCGATGTAATCACTACGGATTGGAATCGATTAAAAACTGGTTTAATAGCTATTGACGAGTCGAGGCACGTAAAATGCAAAATTGGATTTGAAACAGTTGGAGACTTTTCATCAAAAGGTTCAATGATGATGGTAAAACCCTTTGTGTAGGTTGAAACGAGTGTGGCAAACTGAGTTATGAGGACAAGTGGTGAAAAATCTGAGAGATCTGCTAATTCCAATGTCTTAATCAAAGAAGCCAGTCTTTCAGAACAAAATCTACATACATACACAGGGAACAAATTAAGTATACCATAATAATTCATTACAAACTGATATTATTCGAAACATGAGGTTGTACAAAGAATGGACTTATTCATTTTAAAGTGGCATTGTTTTTCTTTTACCTTAATGGCTTCCTCTCAATGCAAATTTTTCCATGGATATCTTTTAGGAAACCTGCAGGTGACTCTATTTATGTACATGCACCAAATTAGTATTCACTATACACAAAGCCGTTTTCTACATACTACCACGTCCAAAATATGATTAATACCTTGGATAACATGCTGAACTCTCAATCTCATCTTCAGGTATTCGACAAGTTTTCTTAAAAAGTAAACAAAATGTTCTCCATTTCGAATATTACCAGGGACGGCCTCCTCCAAAATTTCATCTGGCAGAACTGGATTTGCAAGAACAATATCCGTTTCCCGAGCTACGCTTGCATCTTTCAACCCTTCCACGAGTCGCTCATATTCTTCTCTCAATTTTCTTGTATCAGTTTCTTTTAACCTAGAACATTGAATATACATAGGCAATGATCTAGTACTTGTATATAAATATATACAAATATAAGAGTCCCTTATTAAGAGATAATTTTTGTGTATGAAACTCTTACTTTTCAATCGTTTTTTCCAAGACTTGTAGATTAGTTGTACATTTATCTAATATCCGGCGATTAATCTTGACACTCATAGAGTCAATACAAACGTTATCTACATGAATGTTTTTTTCAAAAAATTGAGTAAATACAAAGACGAAATTCAGTTGAGTTTACATACTACACTAAAGGGATCTAAAGCCATGTTTGCATAATGTCAAAAATACCAATATTGTGAGCTTCATCAAAGACGACAACAGAAGATTTGTTCATTTCCTTTGATACAATATCAGCAATTTTAGGATCCAGAAGATAATGGTAACTGTATACCACGATACTTGCATGAGCAATCTGAAACACCACATATAATTACGTGCCAAATGTCAAATGTAATACAAGCAAGTTTAGCAAGTGAATACGTATTTCATAACTGACTTGTGGCACATAGATATTCTATTTAAAATGGAGTAAGCTGCGATTACGAATATATACTAAATTGGGTCGTTAAACATAAGTAAAGTAGAAATTCTCACAGTGTATCTAGCAACAAAATAAGGGCACCAGCCTTTTTCTTGTCCATAAGTCTTTAAAGCATCTAGATTATAAATCCCTGGTGGAAGAGGAAAGTCTCTACCATCCATATCAAAATTTTCATAAAAATCACAGACTGGAACAGATTTATCCTTCTGATGCCGAGCACGAACATAGGATGCAGTTAGACTCTGACATCGACCATCAACAATTTTCCCTTCCTTCTCTTTGCTCACCTATTAAAATCATAACAAATATATATTTTTCACACCTAATACTAATACCACATTAATTACATTACAAAATAAGTACACAGCAAATGGGCTCTAGTAGTAATGTACCGTTGGATGAATACAAAGATTTTTCCTTGAACTGAGTATAAGCCCCGTTAATTTCTGTTGTTCTCCAGTTTCTTTCTCATAAAACTCCATGAGGTTAGCCAATTCGGCCAGAACTTTTTCCATTTCCGGCAGCGTCCGAGAACAATATATCAGCTAAATTTTTTCAATGAAAGCAATTACTTTCTGGTAACAAGTAGATAAAAATGAATAGATTATTGATCGCAGTAGGATTATATACTATAGTACTTACTTTTGATACATGGGCTGGGTTGAATTTCAAATATGCTATTATTAGTGAAAGTAAGGAAACTGTCTTCCCTGTCCCACTGGGCATTTCCAACATACAATGACCCTAAATCAATCACATCAAATTTTGAGTAATTGTCTCTCTTTCATCAAAACAGCAATTTAAATGGATAATATACTGAATACCTTTGCATCGATGGCCTTTTTCAACTCCATCATGTAAGAAAACTGCTCTGGATATATGTAGTCATATGGAAATAAAACTTCCAAACCGTCCACGTTCAGCCTATTAATTGTTGTGTGCATAATAAAACAATTTATGTTTTCACTCAAGTTTCAATAACAAGTTTCAATAATTTATAATAATTACGGTAAAATACGTACCTCATCTTGAACAAGTCTTTGACAAAGACTGTTGTATTTTCAAAGTTTTGCCTTCCTGTTGTATGAAACTTGTAACTATGCTCCAAATCCTACTTAGTAATCGAATATTTACAAATCCACCAATTTCTCAATTCTATTTAATATCTTTTGTACTTGTTTAATAAGGAAAAATGAAAATGTGAAATGAAGAGATTTAATAAACTTTATCGAAAAAAACAAGTCATGAAAATTCACTTCGGCGAAATCAAATTAAATAACTCGCAGATTCGCCCAAGTATTGCGAGAAACTTGAATAAAACACTCCTGTATATGATAAAAGCAGAGCTATATATAGTGAAATGATGAACTAACTGCAGTAAAGTGAAATGAAACTGCAATTAAAATGAATAAATGATACCAGTAATCATTTTGAAATAAATATGTATTTCTATTGCAGAATTAGTATAATAATAATGTACAATAATAAATGGCTTTTTATTGTCTCATCAACTCAGTACAAACAGTAGTAGAAATAACTGAAGTTTGACAGACTCTTGCAACTTGTAATAGTAATTATTACAACAATTATTATTATTTAACACCGTATAATATGTATTTGTAATAGTGTATTTATATCAATGTAACTCTCTTTAACAGCGTTAAATTTCCATATCTAATAAATCTCTTCTCTAATAATTTCCAGAATTTTTAAGTAACATTTCATAACGAAATTTTCATTGCATAATAATATAACATTTAATATGTCGTTTAATCCACACCTATATATATAAATTTAATAAATTAAAATTATACGTACAACATGCTTACGCTCTAATCTCTAAGAATAATTTATAACAACTACATCGGTTGAAATGATTCTTGATCATTTTTACATGCATTTTTGTAATGCGCGTGTATACATATACATACGCTGTATCGTTTTGCTTGAAATCCAAAAAAACGGGAAAAATATAAATTATTTATATTTATATAATAGTTATATAATAGATTCAAAGAAATGATCAATATTACAAATATTCTGTACATAGATGACAAAAAAATTCCTGGTACTAAAACCTAAACGATATTATTATTATTATTACATTTACGTACTGGGATTTGGACTGTCATTTGTTTGATCATCTCCAGTACTGACTATATGACGGGGTGATAGAGTAAATTTCTTTGCATACTCAACTTGCTGTTGTTCTTTCCGTTCCTTCTTGGCTGGAGCTCTCTTTAATTGACCATCCCAATCCAAATCCACTAAGCCTCCTTTCCTGGCAATTTCTGATTTTACTCTACTTGCAAAATCGATACTTGATTCTCCAGGTTTTCTTGACATAGGGGGAAGATACCAGACATCACAGACAATGGCCCAGGATGTCATCATCATGTACAAATATTGGAGCATAGAGTATTGACTTGAATCCCAATCTTTACAAAAACACCAAACATTTGTTTATCTCTTGTTTCGATAGATTACATGAAAGAACTCATTATTTCTACATCTATACGAAAAGAAATAAATAAAAACTATTATATGCAGGCATTATCAGTATAGATATGCACTTACATGGATCACCAAATCTTGGGTCATATTTGATAGCTACTGGGTAAATGAGTCCTCCAACTTCAAAAGAGCCTTTTTTAAATTGCATTACGGCACTGTTGTTGATGCAGGTTCCTTCTGGGAAAATGAGGATGGGTAGTGTGGTCGTATCTTCAACGTGTTGTTTTAGCCTTTTAGCTACAGACTCTCTGTCTTTCATTTCGGATCTTTCAAACCAAATATGAGACGATGCACGAGCGAGAGCTCGTTGTAAAATCCCCAGAAATCCACCATGTCTTTGTCCAATCATGGCATATGAAGAGTCACAAGCCAAAAGGACAACATCAATAGGTGATGTATGATTGGCTACACAAATTCCATTTTTAGTTGGTCGATTTTCTTCACAATGGTAAGTAACAATCGCAGAGAAAGCACGGGAGAGGAGTCGAAACGAGAATTTGGACGCATAATTATTTAATCGCTTTCTCAATCCCCACTCGGGTAGTAGTCCAATAAAGAATGTGAGAACTGTCAATGTAATTGTTCCAAGGAAACAAATGGTAATTCGAAATGGGAGTAAGAAGAAATAACGAATAAAGAAACCAAAAACCCAAACTAAGGAGAGTCTCCACGAAATAAATTCATAATGTCGATTTGTGCGGGTGAGTAAATTCCAAGATTTAAGTTCTTCGGCTACAAATCTTTGCGTTACTTGATCCTCCACAATTGCAGCAATACCAGATGTCATAAATTCAAAAGAATCTTGAAAATCATATATTTCAGCTCCGTCTAATTTCACACCACTCCTTAAATCCTCACTTGTACCTTTTGAATCTTCATCATGATGATGATCATCTTCATCATCTTCCTCATCAACACTCCCATTCACACTGTTTGATTTATTTTTCTTTTCCTTCTCTTCCACTCGACTATTTCCATTTGAATCTTCACTACTACTACTACTATTATGTAGTAATTCTTCTACACCATCATCATCTGGCCGCTCTAGTTTCCGTGCTTTCTCAATTCGCTTTCTTCCATATTCAAATACTAGTAGTAGAAATTGGACATATTTTCTTCGAAATCCAAGAGATTTCCCCAAGGCAGCCAAAACAAATACTAAAATGATAAAGAAGGCCACTGGAACAACCAGGAGAAGAAGAACAATTGTCTCCACCAGAGCCATTATGATTTCCTGCTTTCTTCCCTAAACTATTACGGATGTTGTTGTGAGTGGTACCAACTTCTGAAATATTGATTCGGTACTCCAACTAACTGCAAAAACAAATCAAGAACATTTATATTTGAATTCTTTGAAGAGAGAAATGTTTTACGTACGTTTTAACCTATGGGTTAGAAGTATTACAGAATAGCTTACATTTTTGATGTAGGACTCATAGCCTGTATTTACCAAGGCAAGTGTCCGAATCGACCCTGCAAAAAATTATACATCATAATTCAGGAAAGTATGTAAGTATAGAAGAAGGGCAATGATGTATTTAATTTGATTTTTTATATTTTGAAACGGCAAATTTAACATTCTTAAAAAGGCACACATACATGGTACTAATCCGATTTCCATTTGACGATTTGACCATGATTAAAAATTAAAAGAATCACTCACTTCACATTACTTTTCTTAACATGACTAACTTGAAGACTGGAAAACACCTTTAACTTAAAAATTTTTACAAACAAAAAACTTTCCTACAACGAAAATATATTTCATTCAATACACGTACTTTTATACTTTAAGTAAGTAATACTTCAAATATTTACTTAATTTCACTTGATTATAAAAACTAAGTATCTAACAAAATTTTTAATTTTATGACTAAGTACATTAAAAATCTTCCATGCAGGTAAAATAAATACTGACAATTTCAAGTTTGAAGTTCAGAAGAAGAATCTCTTGTACAATTAAAATAAATGCTGTTAGACTTTCCTTAAGAATTAAGACGTCCTTTATTATTATACGCAGCAATCAAGTCTTAAAATGAAATATTTATAAAACGCCAAAGCCAAAACGGCTGATTTTACGCTCAAAGGAAAACTTCTCTATGAGGGATATTTTACAAGGGCATTCTAATACAAATCGATACACAGAGATCCTGAATGTAAGTAAAGTAATCATCTACTCATACTCATCTATATAGGTATATTTTAATACAACTTGAATAATGGACACACACATTTTTTGCCTGCTTCCAAATAAACTTTATATTTACATGAAATAAAATTAGTATAATATATACCTTTAATTTTTTGCCATGTGATGACTGTTTCAAATATAACCCTTTTGTTGTCTCTCAGCCTATGATGTAAGCGTACGTATTCTCCAGAAAAGAGTGCAAGTCACCAAGTCACCAACACCACGAATCTTGTGCATATAGGAAAAAGAGTTAAAAGTTACTTTTATTATATTTGTAGACATTCCCTACTTAATATCACATACTAATTTTCAATACGGAAATTTTCAATTTATTATGATGCCATTCCACTGCAATTCCCATGCGATAAAAGATAATTTAAATGTAATAGTTTTACAGTCAATTATCTAAGTAAGTATAAATAAATGAAAACTCACATAATTTGTCTTCAAGAAACGAAATTCCGTTCGCGTGTTCTTACATAGTTAAATAAGTACACATTTAGCGCAATCGACTGAATTATTGTCTCGGATTCAGCATTGTCAAATCCGTAAAATGTAAATAAATAACAACAACGTGTGTGAAAGAAACGAACTTGGAGCAGTTGCAGCCGGAATAATGATACTTTTTAGCTTTTTACTATATGTATAGAATAACTGCTGACTATTATTATTATTATTAAGTAGTTGTGTAATATATGAGTAGGTACTACATGTAGCTTGTAGAAAATTGCAGTCAAAGACCTAGTAGTCTCCTTAATAAATACTCGATTGTCAATACAATAAAGTATACAATTACTATTTCGTATGCGTAATAATTGCAATTATTATAATATACAATGAATAATAATGGAGAGCAGGAAGGCGAGTTAATAGCTTATAGGTGATCGAATTCTCGTTTTTTAAAAAAAAAATGGAATAAAAATAGGGGAAATTTTGGAACGATGTGCTATATACCCACGTAGATTTAGAATTTTAAGGCTGTTCCAGTACTCACAGCCATATAATTAGCAATTATTAATTACAAATAGATAAAACTTGGTTGACACGACTGATGGTGGGTGCCAGCTTGCCGATAATTGCCCAAAGAGTCCTCAGTCCCTCTTCGTTTCTCCTGAACAGAGAATATACATGCATAAAATAATGTCAATTCATAAGTAAATAGCAATAAGCATTTTAAAAACCATGAGGTTCAAGAGTGCTCGACTAGGCCTAAGAATTATCTGGTCTGTTATTGAATGAACTTCCAACATGAATGTATAGCGAGATAAGGAAAGAGACGGAGAGAGAACGGAGACTCATTTTGGAGTATTATATAAAATTGGGATATGCCTACATTTTATGTAGTAGTAAAAACTATACAGTAAAATATGTACTCCACGTACATATACATATATCCTATATGTTTATCGTCGTATGCAAGAACCATCATGATCATGATAAAATATGGAGTATATGTTGTCAGTGATAAGAAATTTATTATTTATAATATTACGTTTTCTCTAGTGCACTAACTACAGCACTAACTAGACTACTGACGATGAGGTATCAGTAATACCATATCGTCATAAATACCATACATTTTAAATACGATTACTTGTACTATCGTTTTTACCCTTGTCCTTGAATAGCCTGCTTCCTAATTCAATACAATCTGTGTTGGTAGCTGCTTCTTTTTTTTCTCGCATGCAGTGTGTATACTGTATAAAATACTGCTTTTCCATTTTACAGTATCGTGTGTCTGTTGGGAAGAGTGGAAAGAAAATGTCATATGAACCCCAAAAATATTCATGGTTCATGGACAAGTACACACATTTTATTCAAAAATATACTTGGTTGTACATAAAAGAGTATGATAATTAGAATATACCTGTTGACTACTGTTGAGTATCCAGTATTTCATATTTCACATTCACAAATGTAGCATATATGTAGCTATGCAAATACAGAATATACAAAATAAATCATGGAATGTATTTTCAACTATTTTGTATAATTAAAAACTGTTTTTTTTTCATTTAAATGTTATGCAAACAAGTAAATTAGTTTTGAATCATTTTGTTGGACGAAGGACCAATTTAGAGTTGGTCCTCAGTTAAGCTCATAATCACATCACCCCGATCACGCTTTACAATTAACATTTAGCACATTGAAAATGGACGAGTATTTATATATTTATTAAAATAGTTAAAATACATTCAATTTTTTTTCCTTTTTTGGTCAGTACTTTCTCCAACTTGCTGGTTCCATTTACTCATGCCCACAAGCATCAGGAAGCCACATGAATTGTCGAGCTTCACTGATATCAGACGGACACGGATGCGCTGGAGCATTTTGTAAACGTTGACGAATGGACAACATTTCCTCTCTGTTGATTTTGGAAGCTCGACTATGGTCCACAATCGGCTTTGGATAATCCACTCCAATCTAGAGAGGAAACAAAAGACAACAAAATTTTAAAAACCTTCAATGTCGAATGTTTAAAAAGAATGAATACAAAGCCCGAGTATCTTACAATGCATCCCCATTTTTTCTGCAATTCCATCGGAGTTTTCCAGGGTTCGTAAATATAAGGTGCCATGTAGTTTTTCAGCTCAGGGATGAAGCGTCTATAAATAACAACAAGAATAAATTTATTATATGTATTTACCATTTAAAACTCATTCTTATTTGCATAGCCGTAGTGAAACAAAGGAGCTACATTTTAATAACTAAAAGTAACTTTGTAGGAATTCAACAGTACTATGGACTTTATAGTCTGTGTACTAGTACATACATACTTGATAAAAGTCGCTTCGGGGTCCAAACGCTGAGCATAATTCGTAGGACAAACACACTGGCTACAGTCAAGTGTATTTTCAAATGCAGAGGATGAAACCCACATCCAGTTTCCAGCCTAACAAAAATTCATCATACATTTATTATTTTCAAAATTCATTCTAAGAGATTGAGGAGATACATCTATAATATAATATATAGATATAGATATGAGGATTTTACACAAACGCTCCAGTCCGCGTCCAAAAGATACCTGGTACATAAAGAGAGAAAGTTTCGCGCATATCAAAATACATCATTATTTATTTTTGTACACGGAAAAGTAGGTAAATCAAAGTGCCATGCATTGCACTTATTGATCGATCAATATTTCACAACCAACCAACTCGAGGATATCTATATTCTATAACAAACAGATGTCTACACACCATGCCTTATGTACTATAATTATAGTTGATTTGGTTTGACAGCTGGTATAGAAAATCCTATAGTTATTGCGTATACGCAATACGCAAGGTATTACATATATTCTGTGAACGACAGTAAACATAACATATAATTATTTTATATTTTATATTATATTTATTTACTTCAAAAAATGTTGAAATCCCTCCTCCCAAGAAATCCAAAGGTCTCCTCGAGTCAAAAAGGATGCTACAGCATTTCGTGTGACGTGATGCAACCAGCCCTCTAAACAAGTATTCAAACAAAAATATCAATGTAAATACGTACATATATACTTAATATATTATTAATTATTATATATGTGTGTGTGTGCTTTCAATTTTGTTTCTACATAAGTTCTTACCTTGAATAAGTTGGCGCATAGCTGCATCGATAAAAGGAAAGCCAGTCTGTCCTTCTTTCCATAAATTTAATTTTTCTTTTGCATCTGCATCCGTTGCCCATGGTATGTTCAAGCAAATTGGATTGGGTTTCATTTTGTCATAGTACGGATTCGGTACTGACATTACATAAAAGTATTCACGCCAAAATAATTGCCCCACGTGCGATTGAACTACACAAACATGGGATTAAAAAGGAACAAAAGTACTATATGATGATATCAGGTATCGAATTAAAAACAATATAATTGGAATTTCTTGACTTTTTTCACAAAGTCAGCTCAGCCACACAGAATTTCATTTCACATAGTGCAATTTATCTTTTAATCGATCGATCGACAGATCAAGTCGATGCTCACATCTCAACAATATATATTTTAACTAGCAATCTGGACTTGAAAACCAACTTTGACAAGACAATGCAAATGTTGAATTCAGTGTTTATTTTTATTTTAGTATTCTAACCTGTAATGGTATCACTTGCCTTCAACTTGCTGCCAATTACTTGAGAAAACAAATCCTGGACAGTCCAGTAAAAATTTCGAACAGACACATTTCCTATTCAAAATAGTTGAAAATAGAGTAAAAAACAAAACACAAATTTAAAATTAGAAACAAACCCAAGGTATATTATATATATATACGAGCAGCTTATACGTTGTTCATCACAATGTATCAATTGAAAAAAGAGAGATACAAAAGTAAAGTCAATTTCAATTTAAAATGAGATATGGATATATGCATGGAATTAGAATACCAAATCGAAGAAAAGGACTGAGTGAGATTCCCATCATAAGATCTGGGTTCGAATGATTCGGTAACATGGAACCTTGTTGAAATGCAGATCTCTCCAATTCCAAACGTTTCTTTAACATTTTCAATGCATTCATTTCTCCACCTCTCCTCACATTTTGAGGTATAGCACCCTCTTCCTCAATTCCAAAAGTTGTTGGAGTCAATGGGAATTGTAATTCCTCTGGTAATTCTTCTTCGTAGTTATAGAACCTTTAATTATAACAAAAAATAATTTGTTGCCTTTTTGCTTTGACAGACTCGCATATACTTTTTATCAGAGTCAAAATGTAAAATTATAAACAAACTTGATTTTATCTTTCTCTGAATTTGGGCCTTCCAAAGGACGTGTTGGCTTGCCAAGAGTAGAAACAACAAACTAGAATATGAAAAGGTTCATTGTTTCACTAAAATATAACATAAGAGTAAGGGATTTTTAGAATAGTAAGGGTAAATACAAACGCACACATTCAGCAAAGATAATTTCTAAAAATCTATCATGTATATTTGTGTCAATATAGCTGACAGTCGTAGAAGGAAATTTACCAGGAATGACGCATATGTCAACGGGGGACTTCCACCGTTGGCTTCCAAAATTTCCTCCGGATTCCACAATGTATGAGACACAAATTCATGAGCTGGGATTCCATTCTCGTCACAAAATGCCTTGACTTCATCATCTCTCTTCTTCCAAATGGGTTCACAATCCTGTACTCATTCATAATGGATATTCCACATTTAATTTGAATGTCAACTTTTAAAAAAGCATTATAATTTATAAATATGTATGAAATGGAATAGAATTACGACTTGATGAAGTCTGTGGGCAGAAATATTTAATAGTTTTATTATATATTTTAGCAGTGTATATATATACCTGCTCAAAGCAGATCTTTGCTATCGGTGTCCGTTTGTGAATCTTTTTAAATAATTTTGTCGGTTCTCCCTTCATAATTCTTATGCAACCCCCAAACTTGTTGAATGACTCATTCAAATCTTCCAAGCCCTCCAGGAGAAATCGCATTCTGTTATAGCCAACGGTTTTCGTTCCTTTGTGTAAAGTATTTACATAACAAAATTCGTTGACTGTCACTCACCACATTCCTGGAAATACTTATATACTTTCGTACTGCGGATAGAAAAAAGTTACCTGCACTTTCCCCATCAAAAATGAAAATGGGCAAAAAGTCCGTCTCCAAATTGTTTTCCAATGCACACAGCAAAGCGGGATTATCATGGATTCGTAAACCATGCCGGAACCATAAGATACTGACAGGCTTTCTACCCGATTGTTCCATCTTTTTTTTTTAAAGAAACAGACACACAAATCTATGCGTAGGTACGTAAATGAATGACAAAGAAATGAATAAAAAGTATCAAAATAATAGTCTTCAGTCAAAGTCAAGAAGAAGTGACTGAACTGTTGCTCTTCTACTGGCCGTCTGTTTCCAAGAGACTGTGTATTGTATAAAGAAAGTCACGAAGTTCATAGAACGACAGCTTTGACTTCTGCGTACCGCGGAGAGTGATCGATGAATCCTCTTTGTTTTCCCGATTTTCCCAAGTCACAAACAACAACCGTGTGAGAGAGTCTCAACATGAGAACAACATACATTTAATCAGTATTCACTTTTAACTTCCTTTACAGCACCTGGGTAAAGAGAAACAAATTTTCAAGGAACTACAATATATATTTATATATAAAATATGTACATCGTAGTGCACACATACTATACTATCACATACATATGGCTACCAAAACTGACAAGTACTGCAAACAATGTAAGTACTTATGTAGATAATAAGTACTTAGACTTCAAATCAAGTTATCTGTAAAATGACTGAAATTTTAAAAATAATTGCCTACAAAGTACGCAGTATACATCGTAAGTACTTACAGAGCATGATAAGTGACTTAAATTGAATTTAATGAATTTCTATAAGAACCGGAACCCTTGTTTTAATCTCACAACAAATAATAAAATAGGGTGCAAAGCACATCTATAAATATACGGAGATATCAAATAATGAACAGTGAATAGTAGTTAGTACATGGACTAAATGTATTTAGAAAAAATCCTTATATATTTCCAATTTTTATCAATTAGATACATACTTTCTTTCTTCTTACCAGTTAAAACTTGTTTGACTTTTCCTTCTGATCCATACTGATTATATGCAGCACGGTACTCGTTTTTAACATGCATGTATTGTTGTGAAAAGTATAGAATTGGTTCACTTGCAGAATTTAAAATAATAATGATGAGTTTAGGTTTGTGTCAAACAGCAATGCTATGCATATAGTAAGCATTCAGTTTTTAATCAATCACATTGGATAAGTTTTTCATCAATCACTTTTATTTCACTATTTTTTTAATAATTACGGTTATATAATTCCCATTTAGCACTTAGCGGCAATTTTAATGGTATTTAGAATCACAGAACAGAATGCAGGAATATATTATTATAATGTTAATAATGTAAATATAATACATATAAACAAACAGAAATGAATTCGTTCAGTCTCGCCAATTATTATTGCATTTTTCACAATTGTAGAAATTGGTCATGGGCTCGTCAGCTGATCGAGTTTGCATTTGATAGAAATAAGCACAATTATGATTACACTCTGGGCAGATAACTTCAGTCTTTTGACGATGACTATTCTCCTTCTTTTCATCCACAATTCCCAAATCTTCATCTTCTTTATCAAATTTAGTTACTTGGAATGTACTCACAAGGACTCTGGTCACATTCAGAAAAAGTGGACATGTTGGGCATGTCAGTCGTAAGCAATAGTTTTTATTTTCGTCTTCCAAAATCAATAAATTTCCACACGATGGACAGAATCTGTACTTTGTAGTTTCATCTGTATCAATGTCCTCATCATCACCACTGTCCAATTCCTCTCTTTCCTCTTCGTTCTTGACACTCATCTTCTCTCTCTTCCAAGTTGAAACAATAACCAAATGTATGTAGATCAATTCTCAAATACTGGACCCGTCAATTCAAGTCTGAAAAAACAAAAATAAGGATGATGAATAGTTTATAGTCTTTTTGATCAATTGCAATGTAAACATTTGTACGCATAAGCTCAAGTTAGAAGGTACACAATGGAATAGATGTAGTTATTTATAAATAACATAAATAAACAGTTGATAATTTAATAAGCTTGTTGTATTTCATACCGATTCTTATGTAGATTTCTCTTCCGGCGATCGATACACGTGTTTTCACGGTTGAATAATGTAGATTTATATTGGATTCTTCTTGTTCTCTCTCGTATATTTGATTTGAAACTACAAAACATAAAACTTGAAGAACAATGACTATTAACTGGAATCCTAGCTATTCAAGCACTTTATTTATTATCTGTTATTTCATATTTAAATCATTTCCAAAATTCAGAAACATTCTGCATTCCCGACGAAAGTCGAAAATGACGCGATTGAAATTGGACTTCAATTTGACGAAAGTCCGCCATGAAAGGATTCGACGGGGACAAGTGAGAAACGATGAAATCGTAAAATTATTTAATATTTAAAAAGTACTTTTTATCGCACTTTTTAAAAATTACTTAATTTTATTATTTACCTAATATACATATAGGTACTTATACTTAATTGTGAGTTTAATTTAAGTTTATCAGATGAACCTATTCATGTATGTTTAATATGCTTCCCCTACGAGATTTTTGTTTGCATGAACAATTTTTTGTCCACAGAAGTAAAATGAGTACTGTGGGAGATGCTTTGAAAATTATCGATCTCAGACGACTACATTATTAATTACTTTGTGGTCATATGGCTTGTTAATTAAAGCTCGCCCACCTACACCACATTCTATATCTACTATCTACTATACTATCTACCTATACCTATATATTAGTATACATATCTGTACATAGGTATGTGGAGAACAAGACGAGAAGGAAGACAAAAAAGAGACTGGATTTTTTTCTTTGAACAGTCATTTTCAAATATGTAATTAAATGTGGTTGGAGACATCTCTCTACGACTCACCACCCGGCTTAATTGTGATTTGAAGAGTAAAATTAATTTTATCATCCATTTTTTTCACGTTTATTCTCTCCTCACATTTCTCATACCTCTCACTTGCGAAAGGATTTGAGAATTAAAATGAAAACGTATAATATTTTGTAGAGCTTTGTAAACCCAAGTCTAACTTTTTCCACACCTATACGACAGTGGTGATATTTCATATGTGCCTACAATGTAGGATGTAGAATGTAGGCCATTGTAGGCCCTACGTCAATATACACATGTATATGACTATACACATTCCACATTATGGAAACTATAAAGTCTTAAATGTAAATTCCACGTAGACACTAGAAATTAATAGAAATGTCAAGTGTCTTTTATTACATCTTTAACCCACCTATTTAGCTACGTTATGAAATTATGATAGATACCTATGATTTTGTAATGATTACTCAAGTGACGTAAATATAAAAGTAAAACACACTTACATAAGATCATAAATCATGATATGACACAATTAAAAGTAGAGACAGCGGAATCATCATTTCTAGTAGAACACATTCTTTGAATGCATTCGAATTCATAAGTATAGGATTTAGTCTTAGTCGTTTTGATTCATTTATGTACGGCGACCCTTTTGTTGCAATATAATCCTCGGAGTTGATACATTTTCATCATCTATAGATAGGTATGTATATTTTACCTACTCGTCCCTCAATCTTGACTCTTCATTTTGCCGTAGTGATTTGGGTTGCCAAGAGAATTTATTTTTGAGAGTTTAAACTTTAACATGGGAAAATTTAGACTTGATTGAGCATTTAATTGCACACAATTTAACAACAATTAAATAAAATCTGAAAAAATTAGAGTGTGTTCAGAATGAAATTCTGTACAAATACCAATTTTTTCAGATTTTTTACTCAAAATTTCCGGTAGAAACTTATTCGCTGAACAACGGATGTTGACATTTGTCATCAGATTGCCACCGCTATAGGGTTAACCCATATATGTGTAGGTACATGTCAAACAAGTACACAATTGAGTAAAAGGTTACTTTTTGTTATCAACGAGAAATTTTTGAGAAATATAGTATGGATTTGTGTAGGGAATCGTGATGTAAATAGATTGTATTTGTATCCACAAAAGAGACGAAAGATGACGAAAATCCATAATGACAAGGAAATATGTACACAAGGAGAGTGAAAAAGATTTATGTATGTACGAGAGTACGATAAGGCAAGGGACAGAAATCTTAATTATTATTTTTACCAACACTCTCGCAGTCGCACTCCATGTGAGGCCACACACAAAAACTATCAGGTGGAATAAAAGAAAAACAAATTGTGAATTGACAGCTCTCCCCTGTTAGCCGTTGCACGCCATGCCATCAGCATAACCAAACTAATATTACATATGCTTTCGTTATTATCAAGGTAAGAAAAAATAAATAAAACAGGAGTGAAATTGTGTTCATATGGAATATGGAAACTTCAACTCCATCACTCACTCACTCACTCCCTCACTCCCTCAATCAATCAATCAATCACATCATTTTTCACCTCAAGCTTCTGATATTCTATGACAATCCACGCACGCAAGCAACACAAAGTTTTTACTAACGAGGAGACTAACTATGACTATATCACTATCCATCCAATTCGGTTACGTACATACTTTAGTTTGTTGTGAATATCCCTTTTTCCATTCGGGATACATTCCACTCAAAAGTACAGATAATTCAAAAGACCAGTACCTTACAAAAAATTCATAAGAATATTGACAAAAAAGAATGCAAAGAAAACGATAATGGAGTTCAACTATAAAATATTGCAAAGTGTGCATACATAAAAACATGCCTGACTTATTTACCAAATTCACCACTTTACCACTAACAACAACTTACGTAAATAAGTATATAGTCTTCACATGCGGACAGACTCGGAGTGAATTTCATTAGTTCTTTGTGGGAAGCAAGGTGGAGGAAGTACAAAAGGAAGAAAAGTCAATGAAATAAAATAGGAGAACGCATTTACATTTTCAAAGGTGATATTTCAGTGACTACTTTACTGCTACTCAAACCAGCTTGGAATATATATATATACATATAAGAAGATTTTGCTTTTTGTTTTGTGCACATGTACATTTGCATTTTGTTTGATATATTTCATACAAAGAGTTTGTGTGGGGGAATATATGTAGCTAATGGATAATGGAAGTAAGATACAGATACACCATTATGCACACATTCACATCCATGTTGTCGTTGTCTGTGTCCTTTGAGTATTCGTAAACCATGAGAAAGACGACGACGAGGAGGCAAATGTTTTTTAGTATATGGATAAAAAGCTTTTATGGGAGAAAGTCCGGAGAAGACAATTAATGAGTTTCCATGATTCCCAGTTTCCACACACATAAACCAAATGATGCTCCACGTAAAATGCATAATACACTTAATAACATCTTGTCCTTGTCTCTATCTTTCTCTCCCTCTCTCCCTCTCTCTCTAAGTATAATCCGCAAATGAAAGGCAGATGCGCCAATGAATTAAATTAGAGGGAGATAGACAGACCAAAAGCAAGCAAGGGAAAGTAAGGAAATACATTTAGTTGCAAGTTTTGTTCCAACCATCGAAAATTCTGGATGCTATAGAGAGCATCTGCCTTTTGAAAACTTTTCTCTTTTTTCCAAAAAAAGAAAATCAGGCATTCTGTACAAAATCTACCTTCCTTTCCAAATGTATTTTCCACATAAGATTATTTCCTTCTGCTTTTCTACTTTCATCAGCCTTTGAATAAGTCAAAATAGAACTCGCTTTTATGTTCTGTCAAATACTCTATTTTATTTTACATTAAGGAACTTCAAAGGTTGTGAATAAACATATTATATGACACGATCCCCAAGCGTTTTCTCATCCCCAAATCCATTTTTACCCACTTTAAATTTAAATCATACTTGTGTGATGATTTCAAATGAATACAAATCCGTCATAGGAAAAAATCTCTGTACAAAAAATGAACTCTAGAATATTTGAAACCTGTTTTTTTTTTTTTTTTTTGTGAAATGCCGAAGAATCCGGTGAAATGTGAACATGCACGAGTGTGAGAAAACGTAAATGACTTGACAATGTTTGTGCTATGAAAAATCCGGATATATTTTTAATAAAAAATAAAGCGACACGGAAGGAGTCTGAGGACAAAAAAAAATCTCAAATCCTGACATACTAAAAAAAGGAAAAAGTTCAACGTGCGTAGAAACTTGATTGAGAATGAATGAACGCACATTTTATGAAGCCATTCGAATTTCTGTGCATTCTTTTGTTGTACAATCCAGTTTTTGCAGGCAGGAGAGGAAAAATTTTCAAACACAAAAGCGAATTTGAAATGTCTTTGGAACCTGAAGTTCCTGCTTAGTGAACCTTAGTGAACAAAAGCTTTTTCTTTGGACATGAAGTGAATTTAAATTTTTTTACAAAAATATAGAAAATCAAAAGTACGAAGAGAGAGAGAGAGAGAGAGAGAGAGGGGGGACTTGTATAAGGGATTGGGTTATTACGTATTCGTGAGGGATTGTGTGGGGGAGTGAGAAATACCTGCCTGCCTCCGTCTGCCGTCTATCGATCAGAGAAAAAAAGTTTTTAGTCTTTGGTGGAAAACCTTTTTGGGAATGATATTTGTTACACATGACAAATTCTCACGCGTGCTCCCAGTTGAAACTACCGTGCGTACATGAAAACAAGATGCCATATCAATTACAGACTACATTCAAAATAAATACCTACTTACTTACTGATTGTTAGTAATGCTTTATTACCACCTCACCTCACATTTCCACATTTCCTATATGTGGAAATGTGGAATTCTAGATTTCCCCTCAAAACTTTCTTTTTTCTCATCTCATTTCTCCTCACATTTATTTTTCTGCCTCTCGTTCTCTGTGTGAGCATTGCAAAACGAAACCCATTAGGTAGGATTTGTAGCAAATCTCTCTCCACGTATTGAGAGAGTTTATAAAACAATGAATCATCAAACAGGAAATACAAAATTTCCTTTTACTTTTGTCCATACAAATGGACAGTCCTTTTTTATATCGTTTAATCATTTCCCCCAAAGCAATCAAAATCGAAACAGAAAATTATATTCAACTTTTTTCACGTCCAATCAAATCCTAATTTCCATTTTTCTCAGTTTTTTCATAAAAATTGGGGGAGAGTCGTCTCGGGAATATGTCCACACGCAAAAATCGGATGGTGAGTCACACAAAAACAAAAACAACCAAATCAATTTTGCTTTGATCTTTAAAAAAATTGATATAAAAATGTGTTTCAATATTTCAGCAGACCTTTGGATCTGAAGACCGTCGGACAAGAAACCCATTTTTCATTTGAGTGCTCAATCAATTTGAATTTAAAATTTTAGTCCAGTGAAATTCGTTTGGCCTCTCGCACTCAATGTATTGTATTGTGCATTATTAAACGTCATCCAAAGACATTTTCAATCATCAATATTGATTTGATTTGATTCATTTTTGACAGAAAGAGCCAAGAGCCACACAAAAAATCATTATTCTGTTTGCAAGTTTGCTGGCTTCAAGATAGGAAGAAGAAGAAGAAGAAGAAGAAGAAGAAGAAGAAGAAGAAGAAGAAGAAGGAAAGAAATGCCGACATTCATTTTTTCATACATGGAGTGGTGAAAGTGTAACTCGAAAAGAAATGCCTCCAGGCCCTTGTTCAAAGGAAGAAAAGGAAATGGGGCTAAAACATGCGGAAAATAATTTACAAGAGGATTTTCTGATGCTTTTTTTCTTGTTCCATTTTTCATTCCAAATTCCTCCAGAAAAAGGACGACCTGACAACACGAGTGAAAGGAACTTTCACCCAGGCTTAAAAGCTACTTTATCTCCCTTCCTCTCTCTCTCTCTCTCTCTCTCTTTTCTCTCTCTCTCTCTCTCTCT
>JAIUND010001571.1:0-33106 GCA_034699125.1 Gisinianus flammeolus | reverse complement strand
GACCCAAAGCTCCATCTCTAATACTTTGACCTCCAGAGCAGGTCAAACCCGGTCAAACGAAATTAAGGAAAATAATTTATAGTTCGTTTTTGAACTTAACAGACGATGTGCATTAGTAGAAGCGCTGCCGAGGGTGAGGATTCAAAATCGGATTCAGAATTCCGAATTTACTTTTTACTAACCGATCCGACTTTTTTTTGCGCCCATTTCATTTGTCCAACGAACATTTTTCAAATATAATCATATACACCGGAAACGGATTCAGTTTTTTTGTACTTAATGTGTGTGAGGAATCGCATTATTGAAGTAGAATTCGTCTGTTTCCTTTAACTGTCAACTAACTCGTCAACTGTCAATGACTACATTTATTATTATTTATTTAATACAAAGCTCCTGGTAATCTTATCTCAGTTATCTCCGACAATTTGTGTGTTACATATCATTTTGTATGCTTCACCGTTAATAATAATTGACTCTGTTGCAGTGTTTTTTTTTATACAAAAGATGAATAATAGTAATATTCGTTTGACATCCAAAAAAAGTATTATCATATTACAGACTCCTAATAGTCTTTAAAAAAAAGTTAATTTCATCAATATTTTGAAACAGGTATGAATTACAGTATTTAAACAGGTCAATCTATTTGATTGTGTTATTTATTTCAGTTTGTAATAAGATATATATTTTATTTCATGTTTACAGATCGTAAGCATTGTCGTCCCTCCTGTATACGAGACTTTTGTGCTTTTTAAAAAAAGTTTTTACTTTTAACATTTGACACTGTAGTAAAAAGTTTTGTTCGACGAATATTTTGGAGACAAAATGTGCTCATCATTCATTTGATATGTGAACATCAAAACTATACATACATGTAGTTGTATTTATACGGTGAAGTTTAGAGACTTAAACCAGAATTTGTTAGTGAAAACTTGTGAAATTATACCGGACTTTTTAAATTTTGAATGAAAAAAATGGGCTGTACAATAAGTGCAGTTAGTGATAAAGAGGCAACAGAAAGGTCAAAGCGAATTGATAAAGACCTCAGAGCTGATGGAGAGAAAGCTGCGAGAGAAGTCAAGCTTCTTTTATTAGGTATATAACTTGAAGATTGAAATTAAATATTTTAATTGTATTTTTAATTTTTGTATCTATTGGGCATTATAAAAAATGTATATCATGTGACCTAATGCTATGTGGATGTTATATTTTACACAGGAGCTGGTGAAAGTGGAAAAAGTACCATTGTGAAGCAAATGGTATGAATGAGACTAATTATACATACACATGACTTTACAAAATATACTATTAATTAAAATAAGCATACAGAGTAATTCTACCTCTGTGGAGATACATTTTGATAAAGATGTGTGATGAATTTATAAATGAATTATTGTATTTTCAGAAAATTATTCATGAAACGGGGTATTGCAAAGAAGAATGTGAACAGTACCGACCAGTTGTGTACAGTAACACGATTCAAAGTTTAATGGCCATAATCCGGGCTATGGGACAATTACGGATCGATTTTAGGGATCCAAACAAAATTGAGGATGCAAGACATTTTTTTACACTCGCAAGCGGTGTCGAAGAAGGAGAGCTATCCTTAGAGTTAGCACAAGTAATGAAAAGACTTTGGTCTGATGGTGGAGTTCAGCATTGCTTTTCAAGATCCAGAGAATATCAATTGAATGACTCGGCTGCGTATTACCTCAATGCATTAGACCGTATTTCCCAACCTTCTTATTGCCCGACTCAGCAAGATGTACTTCGAACAAGAGTCAAAACAACAGGCATTGTTGAAACACAGTTCACATTCAAAAATCTTCATTTCAAGTGAGTTTTTACAGACACTGCACAATTATTATTAATTGTACCTGACAAGTAAAAAATGTGTACATATGTTCAAATATGTTGTATATGTATTTATTTACATGTTTAATTTTAATCCTTTTCAGACTCTTTGATGTCGGAGGCCAAAGGTATAGATTACATTTTTAAAATGTTTGAATTGGGTTTTATTCACCTAAAGGAAAAGGCCTGTATTTTTATTCAATCCATATTATATTTTATGTGCAAGTTGTACGGTCTAACACATTTATACTTGCCATTTTTAGGTCGGAAAGGAAAAAATGGATCCATTGTTTTGAAGGAGTAACTTCAATTATTTTTTGTGTTGCACTATCTGGTACGGAAGAATGAATAATAATTCACAATACAAGACATTTTGTAAAATTTACAAAAATAGTATTGTCAATGTTTTTGTATTCAAATTCTACAATAGGTTATGATTTGGTCTTGGCTGAAGACGAAGAAATGAATCGTATGATTGAATCAATGAAGGTAAATTAAAAAAAAAAAACTTTTGACAGTAATCCGTCATATACCGAACTGAGTACTAACTCATGTTTGTTTCTATTTACAAATAGCTGTTCGACTCGATTTGCAACAGTAAATGGTTTGTGGAGACTTCGATAATTTTGTTCCTAAACAAAAAGGGTAAAACTCTCGTTTTTATTCGACCTGTACACGTATAGTATGTGTATTCCTTATTTATACTTTTGAATGAGTGTATTATCTATTGGACGTATTGAAGTAACAAATGTATGTGTAAAGACTCGATTTTTAAAAAGTCCTCCAATAATTTGTTCACAGATCTCTTTGAGGAAAAGATTAAAAAAAGTCCTCTAACAATTTGTTTCGCAGACTACAAAGGTAGGAAAGACTTGTTACTTTTACTCACGTTTACCATATTCCCAACTGTGGAAATTTCAATGAAAAAAATATATATATAAATACTTGAATTAATACGAATAAATTTTAATATTTGTAGGCTCAAGTACATATGAAGAGGCGGCAGCCTACATAAAATTACAATTTGAGAGTTTGAACAAAAGGAAAAATGATAAAGAAATCTACACACACTTCACTTGTGCGACGGATACCTCAAATATTCAGTTTGTTTTTGAAGCCGTCACCGATGTAATCATCAAAAATAACCTCAAAGACTGTGGCCTCTTCTAAACTAGAAGTTCTAATCAACTCATCATCCTACATGAATCAATAGAATTGTGAGTCTCCGAATTTCGCTTTCCCTGTCTCTCTGTATCTCTCTCTGATCAAAAAATAACTCTGACGCACGTACTCAAATTACCATTCTCAATTAAGCACGTTACAATTATCACGCTTTCTCATTTTAATGTTTTTATAATATTATTATTGTCATAAAAAAAATTGATTTGACTTTAGCCTTAACTAGATATTTGAATATTTGTATATATATACAGATATATATATATATAGCTTTCGAATGTTTATGTAATTTGAAGGAAGTATCTAAGGTAAAATGGATAAAAAACCGCGAATGCGAAAATGCATCCTCAAATGCCGGCAGGACAGTTATTCCATTTCATTTCCTTAATTTACAAAATGAAAGTGTATCCTTAAATCTCAAGACAGGCATAATATGTTTCGTGAACAAAGATTATTTCATCGTTCTCATTATTATTATATACGTAAAGTTGTGAAATTCTATTGATAAAAATAGTCTGACATGCGTTGCCAGAACCTTTATTATGGAAATTTTTCATACCTTGACGTGAAACCATATCTAATAGTGTTTTTCCTCGAAGAACGAAGAAATGAATTAATCGTTAGCCGGCAGCTCTCTCAACTCAACAGAGTCGATTCTTTATTACTTCATCATTTTATGTATAGCTAGCTCAAGTTAATTACTATGTTTATTTATAGGCATTAATAGCTTTTCCAATGAACTAGTAGTTGTGAATTTTACCTTAAATCTGATCTGAGTGAGAGTAAGTTTACAATTCCTTGACGGAGTTGTCTTGTTTAAAATTTGTCCATAGTCACTGTAGAGAACTAACGACCACTTGAAAAGGAAACAGTTACCTACACATAATATTCACTTGTTTCAGACATTCCATTTACAAAATACTTTGCATACTTCTATCCAGGGATCCAGAAACAAAACAAAAAAGTTGACTTTTTATTTTAAATTATTGACGATTCAAGAATTTCCAAAATAGCAATGGAAATGGATAATTTTTTAGAAGAAGGAATAGGTCTGGCATTCAATTTTTTTTATAAATGAGTACATATATACTTATCCTAGAAAATAATATATCTTATAGTGTACATTAAAAATCGGATTTACAACAAACCTGCGTACATCTAATGTGACGAATGATAATATCAATTATTTATATATTACTTATATTAAATAAGTAAATATATTCCAATGTGTTTTAATTTCGTTGTGCAATTCAAGTTTTAAATGGGAAAGCTCACTATTATATATGAATATTAAATACATACACTTAAATATTAGGTATATACATACTACATAGTACTACATACGCAAAATGACTCGATAACTGGAAAAGCACAAGTTTCATTCTACTTTATACATGTGTAGTCGATTGTGTATATTTATTGTAGATTACGAGTTCATCAAAATAATGTAAAAATTACATACATATACGCTGTTGACCCTTGAATGTTACAGTTTCCAGCCAGATTTGTATGAAATTCATACTATAAATAGTGGAAACAAAAGGCTGAAGGGCTATTAAAAGCCTTAATTTTGTAATTAAGGGTCTAGCGAAAGTTTATACATTTTATACATAATATAAAAGGACATATCGTCGGTTAAGTTCCATAACCCTGTATTATCATTCGGCCCCTGAAGGAGCATACTGCATGTTAGCATATATGAACGCGCACGCAAATTCGCCTTATGGGGCCAAATGATAATTTTGGGTTATGGAACTTAACCGACGATATATGTTAAATATTTACAAAATAGTAACATAAATAACGCATAACAAAGATAGGCTTTTCTATAAGTTTGTCATTCATGACACAAATAATGAGTTGCATGTTTTTAGATTTTTCCTCATTCCTGTAGATACGATACATATTCGGTTGGATACGTATCCTGTAAATTGTACTAATGATATCAAATTCCCCAAAATCATATCAAACCCTCTCTCGCCCCATGACTAAACTTGGAGCTTATATTGTAGGTATTTTAATAGTGCCCATAATCTACATATATGTAGTTCTTTGTTTTGCGCACATGTATAATACTCTTGATAATAGCCGTATATACCTTTGTATATACCTTCGTACTAAGCGTCGAGCAATGAATGACCTATGCCTTTTCATGCCATGTACCAAGTATTGAGACTGACACAGTGAGTTAATGACACCGATAAAACGAACAACCGAAATTATAGTAAATCAATCGATCTAATCCTGAAACTATACGTATAACATTTTTAAACACTTACAAATACTTAAACTGAATATTTATCAAATAATATTCCCGTAAACCGTTTGCCCATATTTTGCCATGTTTGAGCCATAAAACGGTTTTTGACGCCATCGTAATATACAAGTACAATGAAATAGCACAATGATAAAATACTATTATCGTGCAGAATGCCATCAATAATTTATTAAGTGACGAATTGTCAACATGGTGTTTATTACTTGTGTAAAACGTCACTGTAGTGTATGACTGCTGAAATTCAGCAGTGCTGATGCCATGTAACTTTAATTGTATTAGCCGTATTCCTTACTACTAACATTATTCAAATTTACTTCCTACAACTATTATTATATCAAAATTATTTCTAATCCAAGTATCTACATAGTTTTATGATCTTCAATTGTAATATAATACGTACATATTAATGTTCGATTCACAAGACGGTTCAATTCTCTATACAAATAAGGAATAATTTAATTTATTGCAATGAAATAGCATAGTTTTTTTCAATAGTTTTTGTAAATCATAAAATTATTTATACATAGGTATAGTTTTGTGTTTTGATAGGAAGATCAGTGAAACTGATTCAGTTTATGTTTTATAAACATTTTGTAAATACATATTTTAAAAAACTTGTAAATTGTTTGTAAGTACCTCTATTTATCATGCTACTCTTCCCTCATGTATATAATAAGTACTAATAACTGTAGAATTGGTCAATATAGGGAAAACATATTACTACTTACTTACATTGGTCATATTTTATAGTAAGTAAAATGTACAGATTATTAATATGTTGCAGTCAAAAACATTTTTGAGCTAAGATGTCAAACTTTAATTGTGAACGTTGTGCAATGAACGGTAATCGTAAAACGGAGTAAAACCTATGAATTTTTTGCATAATGCAACATCAACTACTATGTATAATATACTATGAACTGTCACTCATTGTGTAGAAAAGAGTTGTAAGTAACTTATTATTATTATGAATTATAATATTACCATTCTCAAATTCCTTGAAACGTTTTTATACATATATATACCTAATGTGCAAGTACTGTAAACGGGAGCTTGAAAATATTTATCCAATAGCCCATATGCCTTTTTTTTTGTACATTTCATATTTTTTATTGCGACGTTGAACTTGTACCTACAAAATGATTTTCATTTGCAATCCTTTTCAAGCCTTAATACCATGACCTTATATAACTTGACACTTAATACAAAAATTAAAGCCAATTCAAGCCTTAACTATCACAGCGAAGTTGCAGTTGGCTACGTTCACATTTTATTTCAGCATGTATACAGTTTGTCTTCTATTGTTGCATAAAAAACGCATTCTCTAGTATACTATAGATAGTTTCCCATTCATTAAATTTTAATGAGAAATAAAATTTCCGTTAAAGTTGGTGTAATATGAAGCATGCATATACCCTATATACTGCACACACATTACTCGCATCATCATTCTTTTTTTTTCCTATTTCATGTAACTGTTGAATATATAACGAATGTCAATCATAATGCGTATTTAATAAATACTATTTATGAAATAATTCCAAGAAGTATGAGGAGTTGTAAATATTTGAATTAACAATATATATAATTCAGGCTTGCAAAAATACTTTATTTTCCATCAACAACTTGTATTTTCATTAATTACTACAAATCGAGCTTGCATTTCAAACATTCAATCAACAAAATTGCGTACGCAGTACACATCATAGTAAATGGATGATAATAATAGGATACTTTATTACTTAAATTATCTTTGGAATGCACTGTACTCAATACGTATGTATGTTTGATTTTCTCCTTACTATAGAGTCAGAAAAATAAACTATGTACTTTATATAGGTTGAATAATAATATCATTACTGATATTCAATCACACACTGTCTTAAATTTATAATTCGGCGTGTCTCTATATAATATATGGTATATTATACCATACATATTCAAACAATAACTTTGCTTGCGCCTTGGGACTCGTGTAGCAATAGTATTTTTATTCAGCTCGTGTTGTCTATATGTTTTAAAAAACGACTAGAATCATATACGACTTCAATAAACTGAATATGCCAATAGCCAAAAAAAGACGATATATTTCTAAATTATGATATCAGTGATACCATATCACTTCAAACAAACTTATAATACAGCATTCAAACTTCAATTAGTGTATATATAGCCCTCAACAAATACTCATTTCCAAGAAAACTTCTCTGCTTTCATACTTACAAAAAAATAAAATTAGATGTTCATTCATACACTATTTGTAATTTTCAATACTTTTATGGCATCATTATTAATGTGTATTTAAATTAAATTAAAAATTTCAAAAACTTGGGCAAAGACAGAAATGACCGTATGTCATCCCTATATTTACTATATTGTATCACGGAATCGGAACCCTTTATAAATTTCGATAGAGATAAGTTGTTGTTGGTTATAAGCATAAGTACACATATAGTTAAGAAAAAATGGGAAATTCCAGAAATGTAACAAGTCTTTACCAATATTGATATGAAATACACAACGTGCCTACAAAAACGACAACATAATAATGTTATATATACTTACGTAAAAATGAATTCTGCGACCTTATTTGTAATTAATTAATCTATACTACGTACATGTGTATGTACTTCTAAATTCTAATTCATATATCATTGTCATCACATTTGTTTACGCTGTGTGTAGGTGTGTAGTGTGTGTACCAGTTACGAGGGGGATTCTCGGTAGAAAGACTAGGAGCATTGAGTGTATGTTGTAATCATATTGCCCACTTGTTGTCTCACAGTTTTACATCTCTGACCTCCGTCTTGTCCCATCTCCGAAGCCTCATGAAATCCGGCGTGACGGTGAACATGACCCTGATGATGATGATGCGATTCGTGTGCTTGGTAGTGAGCATTGAAATGCGATCCAAAGAATGAATCACCTCCACCAAATGAATGCGGATCCGTCGCCGTTTCATCATCCTATATACAATAATAATAATATCAAATATGGTTTATATTGTATTGGCTCATCTCATCTGATTGTATAAGAATATGTATGGTACTATTAAACTGCGTACATCATTAAAGAAGTCTTCAAAAGTAAAGAAATTATTGCCACGAGCTCTCTGGCCATCCCCTTGTTGTTGTTGTTGTTGTTGCCTTTGGCCACCTCCACCAAATGAAAATTGAAATGCATCGCCACCAAAGTCCGCATCTCCAAAATTCATATCGAAATTTCGGAAAAAGTCATCAAAGTTAAAGTTGAAATGATGATCCCCACCGCCTCCGCTCCCCGCATTAAAAGCATCATGACCAAATCTGTCATACTTCTTTCTCTGTTCAGCATCTGAAAGAACTTTGTATGCTGAAATCATAAACACAAAAGGTAGACACATTAATACAAATCTATACTGGATATATGTATTGTAACACACACAAATACATGAAAAATATAATTATTTCAGAAATATACCTTCAGCAATCTCTCTAAACTTGTCTTCAGCCCCCTTTTCTTTATTTTTGTCTGGATGATATTTCACTGCTAGTTTTCTGAAAGCTTTAAATCAACATGGATCATTTATAAAAATTATCAATATGTAGGAATGATATAACATTGTGTGGCATATATTCGTGATAATTGTGTTACTTAAGTACCTTTTTTAATTTCTCTATCTGTCGCACTCTTTGAAATACCCAAAAGATCATAATAATCTTTTTTTGTACTAGAGGCAGCAGACACTTGACTAGTTCTATCAAGTAAAGCACTTAATAAAATGATGGTCCAAATGAAGGAAACCATTATCATCTGAATGGCTTTCATTTTGAGCTGTTAATTATTTACTATATGATCGGTTTTCGGTGTGATTGATAACAAGTTATTGCTTGGTAATTACGTGACACAAAAAACTAGTAGTTTGTATTTACTTATAATATAATACAAACTGATTAATAGAATGTAAATATAGATACTGTGAAGGAAAGGAAGGATATTAATTATTAAAGAAACAAAAACGCACTATACACTGATTGATCATATATATATATATAGGAATGGAATAAAATTTTATGTCACATATTTCAATAAGATACTAGCTTTTTTAAATATTTTAACAGAAAATTACAAGTATGAAGTGTATAGTCTATAATAAAGTTGTGCAATAATAACATTCACCAAACTATTAAACTCAACTTAATTTTAGAAAGGAACAAACGCGACGTGTGATTCTGTTATTGGAAACTTGCAGTCTTACACATAGTTGCAACTTGCAATTCCCAATATATGAATTTGAAGCTGGTGAATTATAATGAAGATTTGATATAGATATTTTATATTTCAATTAAATGAAACTGCCCTTTTTATTATTTATGACTACTTATTTATGATACGTTGAATTTCAAAGGAATTATAATTAAAATTTTAGCATTCCCCTAAAATACTAAAATATTCGACGATTATGATACGGAATCAAGTGTTGTGACTATAATACATGTATGTGAAGAATATTTCACGTGTAGACCTCAGTGTAACATTCTTGATGATTTTCCCTCTTCTCGCAATTGTGAGAGACTCTTCTTAACGTCGGGCGAAGTCGTATTGGTTTTACTTTGAAAAAGCTATATTTTCAAGTTTTATTAAATACAATTCATCATTTTTTGGAGACAATTTATTTCCACGATAAAATAAAGGACAACAGAAATAACTCGGACATTCCACAATTAAAAGGTACCGTTTACAAAACCAAGTAAATAAATACATTTAAATTCTTTTTTTTTCTTGAGTAATTTTCTTTTGTTCTTTTATTTTTTTCATCAAGGCTTCTCTCACTTCAGCCATCGAATTTTAAATTTTTTTAATGCGAGATTACCTCATTTAAATGCTTCATTATCGCTTGTTTTATACAACTATTATCATTATCTTTATTATAAATATGTATTATTGGAAAATGTATATCCACTCAACTTTGATTCTTCTTATTTTTGCATTCGAAAATCCAAGAGTTCTGTACACATGGTGTATATTTTAGCTATAAATAAGAACCTGTTAAGAATATATATATAACTTATAACACAAATTCGAGCTGTAGAAGTATATTAATTTTTTTTCTTACATTCTTGACTTTTTTCTTGTACAGCAATACATATTATACTAATTGTTTATGATGGGTGGAAATAAGGAGGGTGGCGAGACAATGGAAGTTGACGGAGATGGAGCCTCGTCGGTAGCCGGTCGAACGGGAAATGGTAGTAGTGCGACTGCAGGCTCGGGAGAACCAGAGGACTATGTTGTCGAAAAAGTATTGGATAAACGGACGAACAAGGGCAGAGTAGAATATCTGTTGGCTTGGGTTGGTTATGGATCGGAAGATAATACGTGGGAACCGGAGAAGAATTTGGATTGTCCAGAACTTATTGCTGCATTCAATAAGAAGTATGATGAAAAAGCCGGCGAGAAGAAGAAAGCGGCAGCCACCTCAGTTGCAAAACCGGGTCCAGCTAGTAAACGAACAGTCTCAGAGACTAAAGAAAAAACAAAACCCAAAGATCCGAAAAAGGATGATGTCAAATCAAAAAAGAAGACCGAGGTAGTAATTAAAATATATTAAATTAATTTCATGACTATCAATTTGTAATTTTTTTATTTTCAACTACAATCTAATCCAACTAATTGACTGATTGATTCGTTGTATTGATAGATCACTGCCCCCAAAACTCCTACTGGATTTGATCGGGGTCTTTCACCAGAGAAAATAATCGGAGCAACGGACTCATCAGGAGAACTCATGTTCCTTATAAAGTGGGCAAATTCCGACGAAGCTGATTTAGTTCCATCTCGTGTAGCCAACACAAAATGTCCCCAAATTGTGATCAAGTTTTACGAGGAACGACTTTCTTGGCATCAAACTGGGAACGAGTCTGGTGGGGAAGAGGTCTGATCTGTTATTTAAAAAATATTATTTCCAGTCCATCTCATCTAAATGAATAGTGAGATTCCTCAAATCTCAACACAACTGATGTATTATTATTATCATTACATATACAAGATGTATGCCTTCTAAAAACTTTCATTCTCTTTGATATAAACTTAAAACTGATACGAAAACATTTTTTGTTTCATTTACTGTTTCATTCATTTACAACTATATTTCTGCTTTGTAATATAATATGACAATAGATTCTTATTCTCAGTCTAGTATAATAATATAATATTATCAGATAATTATAATTATCTCTACTTTATGTTTATTTTTCAATAAAAAAAACTTAAATAATAATATTTTTACTACAATTTAAATTTTTAATGCAAGTTTCATCTCTTTTGTTCCTTGTGTAAAAAAAGAGTTTGGGGAGGGCCGTAAAAAGTAAATGTTAAGCTACGAACAAAACTTATTTACTATTATCATTGTACTACGTACAAATTATTTCAAGTCGAAAGTCAAAGATTTGAAGAGTAAATGTTGTGTATATTTAATAAGAACGTGTATTACAAAGACATGTATTACTATGTAATGAACAAAAATAAATTCTTTTGACATGAAAATACATATTTAAGTAATAATAGTTTATTTATTCTTGTTCTACCTGTATATACCGAATATAATTTTATTTGCTATTTGTTAGACTCATCTTATGTAAACTTACTTATGTTCATTGTCAAATGTGATCATATTCATACATATTACATAGGTATATATAAAATTATACAAGTATGTCGTATAAAAACATTTTTTTATTTTACAAAAAAAAAATCGACTACAGAACATTAAAAATGAAAAACTTTTTACGTTTATTTAGTGTATTACAACATTTACAGTTTACCTATAGTACTCTATAATGCAAATAAAAGTTTGTTAATGTAGTTAAATTTACTATCATTCCTTTGATATAATCAAATAGGTTGAAGTTAATAAAGTTAATATTCGAGTATACGCATACTATAATTACGAAACGTTACTCGTACAAACATTCGAAGAAAAAGAACCGAAAATCGTAGGATGAAAAGGCGAAAAAAGTCATTTACAAATAATCAATTTTTTATTCTATTCCATGTCAGCAACAAACTCCTCCTCGTGATCCTCCTCATCTAGAATTGTAAACAAATCCTCTTTAAGAAATTATGGCTAATGAATCTTGAACATGAAACGAAAATCAAGCAATTAATATTACACACTCACCAACAGCTTGGCGTTTACGAGTATAAGCCCGTTTTGCAGTTGGTGCAGGATGATCCGATTCTCCATGCATTAGAGAATTCCTGTAGGCGTACAAAGGTTGCCAATCTTTTCCTTGACTGGAAGGTGTAGCTGAACCCACACGATGGTCCAAGTATTGTAAGCTATTTATGATTTTAAAAAATATCCGTCATAGACACACTGTAAACCTCAAACGTTACTTTAAACAAGTCAGAAAACGTAGCATATAATTCCACTTACACAACGCGTTTATCCTGCTTAAGCAGTTTATTTGTAAACTCGCTGAGAATCTCCAGGAATGCCAAATTAGGTGGTGGGCCTGTTGGATCATTAGGATTTTCAAGTGGATTCACTGAGAACAGTATACCTTCTCGATGTAATGCCGTGATAGCATCACGATTCTTTATTGCATCTAAACCAAATGACAGAGCGAACCTCTTGGCCAAATCCTTTTAAAAACAATAGGAAAATGTTATTATTTATTTAGAAACTCTTTACGGCATCATAATAGAAGATATTATTTTTAGAATAACAAACAAATACCTTGAGGGCAATAAAGTCATCTTCTTGACGATCCACCATCCAATTACTAACCTTTGGGAGATCATTGAAGAGTCTAGTCAAACTCACGACCATGGTGAGTGCACAATTCACTTTATTGATTTCTCTAGCCTTTCCCAAAGTCGCTTTAATAATGTCCCCGTAGTCATTGTAGTGCTAGATAAAAGTACATTTGATTTAAAAATAGTTTAAAAAAAAACTACAAACGCATGATAATAAAGTAATTGTGAACAAAAACAAAAAAAATGCAAATATGTAACTTGGTAATACCTTGACATAAAATTTGAATACATCAGCAGCAGCTTTGGTAGGAATAACATTGTAAACAACTAGCTTACAGAATTGGGCAAGGTAGCTTCTCATTTTATGAAGCATTTCTATGCGTGCATGTTCATCCAAGTCCTCTGTAATAAATAAATAAACAACTTCAATAACTTTTTTATTTCATCGTAAGAACTGAAAATTATTCACAAGAATCTTACGAATACAAAATTCGTATTCATGTAAATCATATTTTATAATTTAAAATCCACTAACCATCACGATCCTCCAAAAATACATTGGCATGCATGAATTCATTCAGAAGATCTTGTAATTCCTCATCGGGTTCATACACTAATGTTTCCATCCATTTTTGAGTAGCAAGTTGTTGACAAAAGACAATTAGACCATCACAAATGGACGTGTACGCTTCTTCTCTAAAAGCATTCGTGAGACATTTACTGGAGACCAGACGCTTCATATAGAACATGTAGTCATTCAACTTTCTGTGTAATTTGGGAACGTCATCAGTTCCTGATACTCCATGTTCGCCCTTCTCTTGTATATTCTTCAAATCCCAGAGTAAAGCAAAATAGCATGTGGAAATTGCATACTTGACAGCCTGTGTGTAGACAAATTAAACAAAGAATATGAATTTGATACTAATAAAACTATTAAAACTATTAAAACTAATAGCTATATTATCGTACATATTATGGTAATTTATATTTATTAGCTGGTACAGGACTTACATCTTCAGGATAGACTGTTTCTCCATCACAAGTTGCTTTTATGATACGGAATATTTTTTCCCAAACAATTTCCCACTTGTCGAAACTGTGGCATCCATAAAATACGGAAATCTTCCGCAGGCTCATGTTCAAATTGTATACATCATCATCATCTGGCTCCTGCTGTTAAGTTTTTTTCATTAAAACAGTCAATTTTTTTTATAAAATATTTTAAAATAATATAAGTACAAATGGTGACAATACAAACGTAAGAACAAAGCATTATACTTGATTATATAAATACAATACATCAATACATTATAAAATATTAAAATATTGTAAATTAATTTTTATTTTTTATTACCCCTTCAAGACAGGTGGATTCGTATTCTTCGAGGGATCCTAGTACACGATTCCAAATAGATTCGAGAACATTCATCAGGGCGACTTCTGTACGACTGGACTTTCGAGCATCATCACAACAAATTATTTCTAGTGTTTTTGCAGCAACTTCCAAAACATCCACATCCGTATGTTGGTCAGTAATTTCCTTGATCAAATCTAATAACATCTCTAAGGACTTTTCTTGTCTTGAAGTAGTGTAAATTTCCAAATCAAAAAACTGAGGAAGCGTAAGTAAATTTGCTACTTTATCTGGATCCGCTTTGTACTTTGTGAGAAGGGCAGGAAGGGTTGGAATAAAATGTTCAGTTAGACGATTTTTGTCATCACTCACTTGTTTTAACTCTTTAGCTGAGAGAATCTGTGCATGTTAGAAATGAAATAATAATAACATTATCCGTTCAAAATAAATATTCAAATAATTCAATACTTAAATATTATTCATATATTTTGTATTTTCCAATACTGACCTTTCTTGTTGGTCCTCTACCGATGGGCGGTTCCCCAGTGGCACATTGACGTACTGCACACACCATTATTTCAATGAGAGACGTTTCTTGTTTATCATCCAGCGACTCTTCACCTGGACCAGGATCTTCCAATAATAAATCCGTCATGCATTCCCAATCTTTCATCATTTGATTAGACTCTATGAGAGAGTCCACAAGGTAAGCTCCATGCTCATGAAGCTCAGATTCAATAAAGAATTGAACCAAATCCCTGATGAGGGGAGTATTTGCTTGACGTTGCTTCCCTCGGAATGTCCTTAGATTCTCAACGAGTTCTTCATCAATAACAAACAGACGCTCGTTCAAAAACTCACCAGCTGCTTGAGCCACGGCTCGATGTGAAGAGTACACAAGTTCATATACTAATTCACAATCTTTATCGGTCAGAATTTCTCGATGATACCTATAAATAAACACACAAAAAAACTATATTTAGTATTTGAATGTTAGAAAACAAAGAACAAGTTTGGATTTTCCTTTCCTGGATTTTAGATTTTTAAAATATCATGTGTAGAACACTGTAGGTCAGTAATAATTTGCAGGACTTACTTGTGAATGGATATAACCAATTTTACAGCTTGAACTGCTACATCATACTCTTTATCCAAAGTCATTGCAACGATTCGATCTTTGAATTTGCTAGTAAATAATTCAAGCTTCCCTTTTAACTCTTCCGTAGAATACAATGGTTGGAGAGCTTGCAAGCATTTTAAACGAACTTCCCCAACTTTGTCATGTAGTGTCCATCCAATGTACTTTAGGTAAGAATCATCCAGGAAATTCTAAAACAAATAACCATATATTATTTATTATTATTATATCCCGATGCCTACTCCCATAATCTATCGTAGAAACATAAACAAAATAATAAAAGTAAAACTCCCATATTCTTTATTTACCTGATGAAACTTTTTCATCCAAATCCCAATCTCTGCCATACAAATTGCGCGTATTTCGGGAAGAGTGTCTCTGTATCGATGAACAAATACAGATTTAAACATGTATGTGAGCATGTTTTTGATTTCATCCATATTTTCTTCCAATTCTTGTCTCTTTCCCATGAGAGTTTCCAATCGTTCAGTAGCTCTTTTAGCAGTCGTCTTTTGCCTCTCCGCATCATACTGACGTTGTATATTGTCCAAATTAATTGACACGGTGAGTGCAACATCCACAAGAGCTGTCATTAATTTCATGGCTAAAAGAGAAAGAAAAATTGAAATTATGTTATATTATTATTATTATTGAATAATAATTATTCTTATACCTTTCGTGTAATATACCTCATGCATTATTTATTATACATAAATATGTAATGCCTTATGCATTTAACTTAAATGATTTAAGTACCTGCTAAAGAGGCAGTATGACGGAAAGCTCGGACTTGAGAATCAGACAGTCCAGTGAGTAAAGAGATGATATTATCCATTAAATATTGATCGTAGATTATACTGTATTGACATTGTTTAACCAATGTCTGAACAAATTCGCAAAAATTTGAGCGAAATTTTTTCCATTGCTGGCCAGACAGTACTAAAGGATATTCACCACTATCCTAAAATTATTTAAAAAATAAAACACAAATATTTTGACGTGTCGTATTTTTTACTCAGCCATTTGTTTACCCAAACTTTTCCGTACCCATTTTCAAATTTCCTTCCAGTTCCTTAGGTTAGGTTGAAAACGGGTAAGAAAAAGTTTGAGTATACAAAAGGCTGGGTAACCAATTCTGTGATTCAATATTTTTAATTAGTGATGAATATATATATTTGATATGTATAACAAGTAATAAAACCCGTCGCTTCCAGCGACCCCAAAATAGTGTTTTTTTCGTATATTCAGGCAACAAATCCCATTTCTTTTTCATTCCCAGCTGTCCTGCTTCTACTTAAAGTCTTGACCTGACCTAACACAACTTGCTATGCAAGCAGTTCCGAAATTCAAGTATACTATTAATGACTTAAATTGACTACACAGATTTCCTACTAAAGCCGCCTCCTCACTTGCTTTTCTTGACACAGAACGCTGTATCTAACTGTTTTTCTAGCCTCATTTTTCTTTAAAACAGCTTTGCCGACATCCTAAATTTCGAATTCTTTGATCTCTATTCCCTTTTTACCCCTCCCTCGTTTTTCACTTTATCTTCAGTACCCCGTCCCTCCGCTTTTTACCCATTATTTTTTTGTTAATCGAACTAAAATATAAAAGCCCCATCGCTTTCAGCCTGATTACGCAATTAAATAATCACTTTTCTTTAAAACAGCTTTTCCAACATCCATGCAGAAATTCGAATTCCTTGATCTCTACTCCCCATACCCCTCACTTGCTTTTCACTTCACCCCCCGTACCCTTCCCTCCACTTTTTACCCATTATTTCTTCAATAAACGCTTCTTGATTCTATATCTAACTTGCAGATGAATCAATGAGCCCGGAATCGACTTACATTCACATTGAAAACTGTGTTCATTGGACTAAATCCCTTTCTCGCCCCTCGCTTTTTACCTCTGTAGTCATTTTTTTGAAATCGAAACTAACATATAAAAGCCCCATCGCTTTCAGCCTTATTACGCAAATAAAATTATTTCACTTATTATTTAATTCCAAAAATAATTTAGTCAAAAAGACAAATTATGTTGTCAAGTTTCCAAATGAGTTTGTTTGCTTTTTTAAATTTATCCAAAAGAACTTTTTTAAATGATCTGTAAGAGCGCATTCATTTTCCCTAGATTTTGAAAGAAACTTGCTCATTTGTCACATTTCCTCAGCAACACAGTCAATATATTATTTAAATTGAACTCGATTTGGTACAATAAAAAACAGGAAAATATCAATGTGGGCCCTTTAGAGGAACATTTTTCAACTTTTGATGAGCCTATGTTGTATGAGACAAGAAAGTAGTCCTTACATGTAAAACTCTCAAGTCTCTACGTTCAATAGTTTGAACAGAGTTGAGTCTCACATAAACATATAGAATTCTTTGCTTATAGTATAGATACGTATCACATTTGAAGGGAAGCTTAATAAAACTAATGAAACATACCTCATCAAACTCTTCTGTCATTTTCCGAATGATTGTAGCATGTTCCATAGATGACTGCATTTCAGAAGTAATTTTTCCTTTACATCCGGATGCACTGATAAAGAACTGCATTAACCGAAGTAGTGTAGCATCTCTGTTGACTTTGTACGCTTCAATCCAGTCATCTACCATTGTCTATCATATTAAAAAATATTAAAAATAATATCATATTGTTATAATGATAAATAAACTATAGTTTACAGACATAACGTATTATTTGAGATTTGATATTTTGGGGAAAATAATTGACCAACCTGTAAGGAATGCTTCCCACTAAGGATGATACTGTACAAACTTTCCTCGTCTTCATTAGCTAATTCTGGTGCCTTCTTTGGTGCACCCCGTCCTCTTCCTCTTCCTCGACCTCCTGTGGGTTCTTCTGGTGGCGATAATGGAGGAGCAGTTAAGGCTGCTGCTTGACCTCTTCGTCCCCGAGTCGGTGTATCCGCCCTAACAGCCGCTCTTCTTCCTGCAAAACAAATCATGAGAAAATGTAAAACATAATCGTTAATAAATAACATACTTACTATTTTTACTCCAACGTTCTCATTTGGATATATTTACAATTAAAATTTTTAAGTTCACCTCTTCTGGGAGTTGGTGCTACAGAACTAGCATCCGTAAGGGATGTACTAAAGAGGGGTATTGAAAATGTGGGATCCAGATTATCTGGCTGGCCTGACTGCTCTCCACTCTGATCTTCATATTCAGCAAACATGTCTCTGTAATAAAACAAAAGTAAAATATTTCATATTTACTACACAGACACATTAATAATAAATTTTTAATATTTAAATCAATTAAATGTAGACACAAAGGGAAACATAGATTGCTTACTCGTTAAATAGAACATCATGTTGCTCGCCGGCATTCGTTTCATTTTCAGCTGGAGTCATCGGGTTCTCAAATTCAGGCGGAGGATCATCCATACGGATCCTCTTGCCACCCCGTCTCAACATCATCTTGAAAAGTTATATATCTGCCAAAAACCAAAACACACACAAATATTATTTTATTATCAAACGAAAACCATGCACGAGTTTCAATATTAAATTTTTAGTAATATGAAAACATGTATTAACACAAATTATGCACAAATATCTAAATTCAGAGATTGTGATGTTTACTAGTAAGTCGTAAGTTCTAGTAAGTCGTATTATAATAACAGTATTCTTATACTGTTATAATAATATTACATATTATACATGTTTCTTCTTTTTTTAAAAAAAACAAGAAAGTTTTTCAAACAAACTTCAAAATTATGTATCGGGAAAGTAACAGTATATATCTGAATGAAACTGTGTTAGTTGATCAAATTGAGGTATTAACATCAAACAAAATTGAAGGAAAATGTAAAGTTAAGAAATTTTCGACTAATTTTCGACCTATTTTCGTTTTCTCATTACAACAAAAGTCGACTATACTCCTGGAAAATAATGTAAAGCAATGTACGTTAATGAGTTTTGCGAAAATAAATTAAAGTAGACAATTACCTTGAAGCTAGACCACCTTTAAGTACTTAATTGATATGGAAACTTATTGTTTAAATATGAAAATTAAATAAAAACAGAAAAGTTGAGAAAAGGAAATTTAGTAATCACTCAAAGTTATCACTCTTTGCTTTTTCCCTCCTTCAAACTGACGCAAGTTGAGTGCAGTGTTGTATAATTCTTTTGGTAATTCTTTTGGAACCGATTCTACCTAGAATTAGGTTTTATTTATTTACTAAGATAAACTCCTAATATCTTAATAAATACTTAGTAATACCTAAGATTGTAGGTATCTCATATTATTAGATACCTATAAAGTTAGGATTAAAATACCAAGACTAGCTATTGAAGACTAAATAATTACATAGAAACCAAAGATTTGTCCCAAATGAATCAAATACCTTGAACTAGAATTAATGGAATTATACTACACTGTTTTTGATGGCGTATTTTTTGAACGGTCGCAAAACAAAAGAATTTTAATGGATTTTAATGGATGTTGAAGGATATGATTTTAAAATTGGCATTTATTATTGAAGAATCATCATGACATGAATGCAACAAATACACGGTATAATAAATATATGTATATATAAATAAAGACTCTGTGTGTGCCCAATTAAGTAAAGAATTAAGGCGAAAATCGACTTATTACAATATATTCACGAATCGTGAATCACGATTACATTTGTCGTCGACAAACAGTACCATTCAGTTTATAGCATAAATATTAATTAAGTAATTATTACTCCAAGATATAAATACAGTACACGGCTAAAATGTACAAATTCTAATATCACACACAATAACAATAACAATTATCTTTACGTGTAAGTATATGATATAATAACTTGTCTACAAAATACAGTACACACGCGTACAATTCATCAATATTTAACATTATTGCAGTGCTTATTGTTATTACTTGAACTCGTAATCCGATAACGATTTTGTAATAAAAATTAAAAATGTGAACAATGTATCTCTCGCTCTATTCAATACACAGATAAACAAGTATAATAATAATAATTCCTGTCATTATACTACTTGCATTACAACACGATATAATAAATTAAGGATATGATTTTTCTTTTCATAATAATAATAATAATTAAGGATAGATATTTTATACTTTTATTATTATATTTATTATGTATAAGTCTTGATTTCTTGATGCAAAATTAAAATGTGTAATTTTTACCTTCACTATGAAATGTAGTTTCTTTTTTTTTCTTTTTTTCTGTTTTTGCTTTCGCTTTATCATTCCTGACTTTTTTTCAATTCAATTTAAAATAATCTTCTTTGACTTACATACATAACACACGCAAAGAAAAAGCAGAGAGCTAGACAAATTAGAACCTTATCAGTCCATTCTCGACGACCGTATTTCGCCAAAAGTTTCTGAGCTGTATTAACAACTGAATTTTGGGTTCTCAGTTCATCTTGATTCGTTTGAATGGTTTGAGTTGAAAGGGCTACAAAAAAAATATGATCAAGCAATTAATTGGGAGCAAAGAAATATTAGAAAAAACAGTTATGAAGTACTCAAATGTAATAACGTCAATGAATACGTGTTGCGCTTACTCAGTTGCTCAAGTGTTCCTTGACTTCTTTTAATCGTCTCAGCGAGTATTTGTTGAGAGGATAACAAACTATCGGTGATTCCTGTAGAGGCCTGGACAATATTTCCACCAAATCGCCTATGACTAAAAATACAGAATTGAAAGAGATCTTTAAAAAACCTGAATTGCAAACAGGATTTGTGTACATTCATCTACACTTTTTAGCGTACTATAGTGTATACTGTTTTACTTTTTAATTAACCAATTAATGCGATGGACTTATCCTTATTACTCTGTAAAAACTTACCGTTGTTCTTCAAAAGGACTTCGTGAAAGACTGAGTAAATCCTGACGGTGTTTAGTATTAGCAACATTTTGAAAATCCATTAAAAGCTTTCGAAGAGTAGCTTGCAGTCTGTACAAATTGAAGACAATATATATTTATAATGTTAACTTGATTATTGGTCATGTACAATAAAAAATATGAAATTTTATAAAATTACGTACCCTTCCACACTCAAAGCATATGTTTTAGCTTGATCAACAACACGTGGACTAAGAGATTTGTATTTATAAATCGTACTCATGTCCTCGGATATAGATTTTAGAGCAACGATATTTTCCCGAGCTTCCTTGGTCAGTTCCGAAATTTGTCCTTCCTCAAACTCGTTTAATGGATCAAAAATATCACGTTTGCGGTACGAGTGCAGATGCTACAAACAAAATAATAAGATTTTCGTTTTACATAGAGTACAATTAGTAATAAAATGAATAAGTATATTGAAGAATCTCAAAAGTTGAATATAAAGAGAAACAAAAAAAGCTGGCTCTCCTATAAGCATATATCAAAAATTCCATGTATACTATACTCATGAGTATTATACAACATTAAACATGATGATAATGGCATATTTCAATTGTTCCGTCAATTAATTATTTCATACATTGAACGCTGTTTGAATCAAATGCTTGCAATCTGCTTCCAATCGTGTAAATTCATCCTTCAACGATTTTCTCTCTTCAGATGGGCTTCGAATAATTGGGCGACGTCGAACTCCCATTTCATCTTCGTCATTTAAATTAAGGCTCAGCATAACAAAATCTGTAATCTCACTGTATAAAAACAAATATTAGAGTTACTTACATACATAAGTAAATAAATAAATAATTGGAAGTAATCCGCAAGTCATTCTCAATTTTCCACCTCATCTTTCATTACCAAATCCCAACTTTTCATTTACCAGAATTCCCAAATGTTATGATTTTTATACAAGTATCACTATAATCCTACTGGAATTTGCAATTTCAGTAATGCACAAAAATTAAGTAAAATTATATAAATATGAAATACCTGATTGAATATCGGCTGCTGCTGTTGACCTGATTGTGGATTGATATAATTAATTCGTAACTGTGAATTTCAGTACGTATTTTTATGTGGAAATTCTGTCAGTTTAGTTCATCGCGCTATTTTTCGTTAAATAGGATTTCCTCTAGTCTCATTCACAGATTCTGTTATGATGACTTTGCAGAGTATTACCACTATATTGCTCATTGTTATTTGTTTCATAGTTAAAAAATGGTTGGAACCGACTTTAATTTAAATTCTACATTTAGTGCCGCATTAATTTCATTAACATTTAATTACACATTTTCCTCTGGTTGGGTCAGTCGACTTTGTGTGTGTATTAAATGTATAATATACCTACATGCAGGTACATATAAGTATGTATTTATTTATTAGTCGGTACATTATCAATCAAACATTGTGATATTTCATACATGTTTAACTATCATCCCTCATCCCTGCAAATATTATTAATATGTAATAATTATTTTTCAATACATGACTATATACTTCAAAAACGAAATTATGGTATTTCAAAGCTGTTTAAAGTCATGCGATCAGTCTACCGTCAATGAAAATGCTCTATTTCATATTTTTGTACCCACATGGACGATCCTTTTGGGAGTCAGTTAGTACTACTATTAGTAGCACACGCAGGTATGCTTTTTTGTACAGGTATTTAAAGATACTACACGTTTTTGTAGTTTTCCATGTCGTAATTTTATGGTCGGATAAGGTTATACTGGGGGAGCATAAATCAATCATCACTGATGAATCATCAATGCTGGGAAATTCTCTGGAGCAACTTGTCTGATTATTCCACTCGAGATAAATTCTATCAAGTCTCTCTCCTCATTTTGGCTTTTATAGCTCAATTTCATTATTGATTTTTCCCATGTGTAATTTCAAAGCCACTCTCCAAACTCACACACTAAAACCACAAACTATCGATTATATTATATTGTAAAAGTGAGTACCTTGTCCGTGACAAGTTGTCACCCAACTTGTAATTTTTGTAGTCATTCACATCATTTTCTATAGTATCATAGTTGTCTGAGCGTATAATAAATGTAAATGTATTGTACACTTTTACAAAATGCATAAAATAACTCTGTACCGATTGTATACTATTGTACCGAGTGGGTATTACTGGGTAAGGAGGTACATATAAGGAATCCCACCTTTTTGCCGAGTGCCTTTTCCACAGTCTCTCCTTCCAGGGTAAAAGCCTTTTATTAAAAGGTGAGCTCAATTGCATGTCGGGGGTATTTTACAACCATTTTGGAATATACCATTTTTTTTCATAAATAGGGAAATAATCTTGGAAATTGTGACATATATACCTACAAATTTGTGCGTCAAAAATCCAGATGATGATCCTATAGAGAAAGCTTCGTGCAAGCGACTAATGAACTCTTTTTCGTATCATACAAGTATATATAGGCTTTATTTTGTCTCAGAGAAATCATATGCATTCCATTTTGACTTGGAATAAAACAGCAACTTGCTCATGATGCTTATTTGACATTTGGTTTACCTACACTTTCAATATATATGTATAGTCTGCAAAGGAATTTCAAAGGGAAAGTGCAAACTCATGCAAGAACCCATTACAAAAATCGCCTGCATTCTACATTTATACGGTCAGCTTTCCATATCTACTTTTTAGTGATATACTGATGATATGATGGTCGTGGTACTTTGTTGCACAGAAATACCATCCGATATTTCGTAAAAAAGCAATCGAATTTGTATGTTAATTTGTTAATGAAGAATGATCAGGAATTATTCAAAAGGCAAACGACAAAATGTGACTTTCACGACAATTAAGATTATGAAATTACTTTCAACATGTACATTTCAATTGAGTTTCATCAACATATATATATATGCAGGCTTCTCTATAAGCCGCATTTCCTACAATTGTTACAGGAGGTAGGTGTTTATCTTTCAACTTACATTTGTAATTTTCCAACTATTTTCCAGAACTTGAAGAATGTAAAGTGGATCTGTCACGTGCAAATTACTTGATTTTCTCGTGTAAATGATTCATTAAAACAATTCATTGCTTATATTAGTGGACTTTTTTTATTGTATGTACATTCTATACAGATAAATGTAATTACAAAGTCGCATTGTATAGGGACGACCGGACGACGAAAAGGGATAAAAATAAAAGAAGAATCCAGTCAAATATGGGGTTATTTGGAGTGGAGAAAATTAACAAATAAATGCCCTGTAATTTACTTCATTAATTTTGTAATTTTACTTACAAAAATAGTCTGGAACAAATTTTAAATGTTCATGGGAAATGGCATGTACTCGACCCTTAGTACTACCTATCTATAACATTTCGTTCGTTTTCCTTTCTACTTCTTTACTCTTTGTCCGCCGTCACAAGTCTATAGAGTTAAAATTTGGTGTTCTCTGTGTGTGCAGGCACTCATAATAAAAGAAGAAGTTAAATGTAAGCAAGTGTAATCGAATGTCACTATCTCTATCTCAACCTTTCCCTTTCCATATAATGTAATTTATAAGATTCCGGAAATCCCCTCGGATCCCTACAAAATGTTTTCGCTTTTTGTTTTCATTTTGATGAAGAAGAAGGCGTGTCAGCACCTCGAGTTGGAATTTACCTGTCCTGGCTTGAGCTTCTTATTATTATATTATATTGTCGAAATTTTCACTGTTTCGTCGTCCTCTCTCTATCAAAATGTTCAATTCGTGCTCGACGTTGGTTACTCTTTTGACAGCTAAATTAGATCAACGATTACGAGGTTCTCGGTGTACACACTGTACACACCACATAACCAACAAGAAGAAGGTAGCATATGGACGGGTAGGTTTAGGTTTGTTTTTTAAATTTCATATTTATGTGTGGAGTGGTGGTGCGATAATCATCTTCAAGTTACTTCAATAGTGCGTAAGTATGTATATAGATAGTAATATCCGTACATGTAAGTTGTATGTACATACTGTCCTTTCAATATATCTACTCCACTTTCAGACTTCCATACTTTCATCCCAACTTCTACAGTATATAGCAGATTACTAAAGAAAGCGAATGGGTATGCCGATATACACAATCAGAATCTTTGATCTTCTTCTTATTGTTTATTGCTTCCAGCAATGGCAAGGCGATGACAAGGAAAAGATTGTACCTATAATATCGTCAATAATATGTCTAATAGCTTTTCCAAACTACAGATAATATCATGCTTATATAGTCGGTCCACAAACTTTTCTTCTTTCCAACAAAAATTCATGTGTGTGTGTGTGTAGTTTATCCAATCTCTTAATTGATCGTGAAAGCTCCGTAGTTTGAAAAACCATCAGAAACTCTCAATTCGTAACACGGGACAAGATGTATGTAAGTATATGTACATACAAAACATCAAAGGATGTGTGATTAATTATTTTTTGTCTGAAACTTCAAAATCAATCCGGCAACACATGTACAATGCGCACACATGCCAATTGTTCCTTAGAGTTTTGCTTTCACAATTATAAATGATATACATAGTAATACATACTCAATTAGCTATATTGTACAATGTTTAGCATATTATACAATAATGGCAGTTGACATTCGAAGGAAGCTTGTTGGAATAATTTTGTTCTGGAACAATTATTGGACATTAATGATAGAGTGAGAAATAAATGTTGCTATATATCTGTATATACCTCTTTTCTTTGTTGGTATATCTATATGTGACACATGAGTCTGAAAATGTCAGTGTTTGTAAGCAAGTTGCACGGGACTTCGACTTGTACAGAAGAAAAGATAGGTACAATAATTTATTTATTGTTTGATGAAAAGTTGGCATGTAAAATTGTTCCCGCGTCACCGACTCAGCGACTCTCATGATCGGAAGAAACGCGAGATTTTCATGAACTTTGTACCTTATTCGGACTGATTGAAATGGACCAAGTTGACCAGAGAGAGAACTTGAGGAGGAAAAGTCAAATACGCTGTTAACATTATCAATTGGTGATATTGTGGTTCCAGTATCCCATATAATTTATATGTATAAATTATTATCTCAAACCAAATCCTCAAAGACAAACGAAATGTTATTCCGTCCTTTCCCAAAACAAACTGACAATATTGCAGATTGCAGCTATATATATACAAAATATTGCTTTCATGTTTTGCATTAAGAATTGCAATCACAACTTCATGGAGGCCCCCGATAGCTGTGCAGTAGTGCACATAGAACAATAAATACATATATAGAGGCATAGAGGAATGGATGGCCATTCCATTGTTCGTTTACATTCGTAAACTCTTGTCGCTTTTACTAACTTTTATTTACCGATTTCATCATTTTCAGCTGTGCAGGTCTTTCCGCCGTTTTATATGTATTCCGAATTGAATCAATAGTCATGAGGTTGAGGTTGATGGGAATTGAATTCAAAATAAGGAAAAGTTGTATATACATAATACAGAGATATTAATAGGCTATGGAACAACAATGTGTGAGAGCGAGAGGGAGAGGTGTAACCCTGCAAAAGAAAATGAATTATTTCATCATCAGAGGAATAAAAGACCACCCAAAAGTATTTCAAACTTCCAATCCAACTATATTAACTCTGATACCAGATTTGTTTACCATGCGTAGCATCAACAGCACCACCAAAAAAATAAAATAAAAACATATTTGTGCTGTGTGTGTGTGTGTGTGTGTGTGTGTGTGTGTTGGTTATTGTGACGACTATATCACTAAATACTGCATGGAATGGTTCCCAATCTGACTCTTGCATATATGTATACGCAATCCACTATTTTCTATAATGCTACAGTATATCAGCTAGTATAAATATACACACATTTACTTATGTTTTTATATTTATGTATTTCATTTCTTTAAAAAATGAAAACCTCTGGGTTATTATATGGCCAACAGCTAATTGAGTGAGAATAAGTTACACACGATATGCCATACATCAACCCACAACTTGCCCCATCAACATCATATATAGAAACTACATAAACGCCGAGAAATGCATATATTGCATATCACATGTGAAATGGGAAAATATGCATTCAAAATATTAATAAACCCTTATAAATGTAAACTGTATAATTGTTTTACCAATTCTCTTCTCTTTTTTTTATCGGCAACTCTCGAACCTCATCGAACTTTATATTCGTCCAATTTTTTATATCAACGGCCCACAAAGAAAATCATCATTTGAAAACAAAATTCAGATTCGAGTATAAAAAAGCGATTAACCCCACTCTCACAAAAACTCCCAATAATGAATAATAATGAAAAAATAATTGCTCCGTTCCGTTTCAAATTCAGATGGAGAATTTAGTTTCTAATTTAAATCCCCGCGATTGCCGATTGCTAATACTCTCATTGTTTTCATTACTTTTTTTGTAGTTTGTATTGTAGTGTAGAGGGTATCGTCATTGATTAAACTTGTCTTGATATGAAGTCCTGGTATCCTTTATACTTTATACAAACTTTTAAATTTATTAAACGTATACCTACTCACAATTCGCTTAAGCTGGATTACATAATGCCTTTACACTTTAATTTACCGATCTTTCGTTCATATTTCGACAGCCGTGTGTGTGATCACTTTTTTTCTCGATTGTGGTGCAGATTGTTTCATTTAAAACTTTAATAGCTCCTCGAGGGAAAACTGAACTGAAAGAGAAATTCTCATCGTCAGATTTATATAGTGCTATATACATATACGATATATTGTATCCACCAGACATTGTGTACTACAGATATACAGTCTATATCCATCCCATAGATCACGTACTAGTCATTTTATACACACTGGAAAAACATCCAGTCGTTTTCTGGAATGAAATAATTATGAATTATGATTAAATGCCATATGAGGATCTCCCTTCATTGTCTTTATACTATGTGATTTTGTGAAAGGGTTATTTTCCTTTATATGTTATCTGTAGGTACACTCGTTTCTTTGAGACGGACAGCCTAGCAGTCAGTCATATATTATAGAAATGAGAATAAAAATAGTTTCTCGACTTTGATCCGTGTGAAACAAGTGGTTTTTTTTCTTGTTGCATGGCAATCATGCAAATAGAATGTGTGAGATGTGGTACTTAGTACTTACGTATGTACTTATATATGTACACGTTGTGCATGTATAATAATTATTAATTAACGCTATATACAGTGTAGCGGCTACACATGTTCCCCTTTCCTGACTGCACTTTTGTATACCTATACATTGAATTGTGAGAGATTCAATTATTATTTTACAAAAGTTCATTTTAAAATCTTATGGTTATGTTGTCTGTCGTTGATATGAAAAACAGACATTTGGATTGGCTCTATCATTATCATTATAAGTTGAGATTGAATTGAATTTCTTCACAACTTCATTCGCACTTGCCGTCTTTTAGAATTTATCCCTCGATAGCTCTCTGTCTTTAAAAATTCCGTATATTTTAATCTTGAATCCTCCATGCAACTCTAATTGAAATCCCAAATTCTTTTTATCTTATACAGTTTAATTAATGACAACCAACAATTTAGTATTTACATTTACACTATACATATAGTGCCGCCTACATACAGAAGCTATATATTCCACGAAAGCGTCTTGCCTTTTTATTGTTCCATTTCTAATTTCTAATTTAGTTAAATATATACGATGTAGGTATAACCGGCCCGGTTCCAAGAACTATTTTTCTCAGAAAATGTTATTTTTTACCAAATGAATTATTGATTGTCGTCCTCTTGAGACTCTTGACAAAAAAACAAGAGTCCTTTAAGGCTTTCTAGTGACAGAAATGTAAATATGGATGGACGTTTGTAGTGGGAAATTCATGCAAATCCACAACGAGGATGAGGGGGAATTCCATCGAGAATCAAATGAAATGACGTGCGTACATGAGAAAAAAATGAGCAAGTTGTTGGAATTGTTTGTATTTATATAATCCACACGATGAAAACATAGACGGAGATGTCCAAAGTTCAAAAATATTATGATTTTTTTTTTCAATCTTCAACTTGGTATATAGTGAGTATTTACGTAATTATATTATATACGTCTCTTAAATTATTCGGCTGCCTATAACTTGTGTGTGGATTTGCATATAAGTAGTACTTATTAAGTACAAGAAAATGAAGAAATTAGACATACACACGTGTTGTACATGGTTTTGTATCTACTTACTAATATGTAGATTGTGACAAAGCATTATTTCTGGTATTGACAGAGCGATGCAAGATTCAAGATGAAACGTATATATATATAGGATTCAGATTTTTGTACGGATTTAAGTGTAAGAGAGTTAGAGAGTGTAATTCTAGTGAATCTTCTTTACACGCGAGTGTTTACTCGCACTCTAGTCAGCATCAGCATCAGCATGTAAAATATGTAAATACGTTAATTTAAAATAATATTGTTTTTACTACGTACGTAGTAAAAAGGTAGGACCAAGGAAAGTTGTAAGTCACACACACAGTTTGAAGATAGATTAGAGGCTAAACTATTTAGCAGTGGATGCAAGTTCATGGTAAAATGATTAAACTCATCGTAAACTCAGCTTTCTTTATTATCAATCAGGGCTTTGCATCTTCCTTCAAATGCAAAATGGTTTTAGCTATATTTGATTATTTGATTATTTGGGGTTACTGAAGAATCTACAATTTTTAGCTTTTGTGACACTAAAGACGCGACATTCGTATGTGAATTTGATTGTATTTAAATGTTGAGCTGGACAAATTTGAGAAAGGTGAGTTTTTGTAATTGGAGTTACCTCCATGTTTAAATATTTCTTCTTGCAAGATGATTTTTTTTTTACAACGAAGCAGTTAAATATTCTTCAAGCGTTTCATCAGTGTGTGTGTGTGTACATTATTGTACATTGTTCACATCCTTATCACATATACAATGCGCTCCGTTTTTCCTCATTTATTCATTTTTGCTTCATATCCGGCTGTGAGAGTCTTGGAATGGATTTAAGAATAATAATTGGATAATCCCTGACTTTTTTTGTGGCTAAAAAAACGTAGATCAACGCAATCCTGTACTCAAAATTTGAATTCCCAAAGGTTTTGCCATGCATTTGACTAATGTCCATCTCCAATTCCCATTTCGCATCCTTTATGAGATGAGAGAGAGACGATCTGTAGTATATTTGTTGGCTCTTGGTGACACCATGCATATGAATCCTTCCAGACTTGCAAAATTATGTACAGACGTAGGAAACTTTTTCGTGATCGTGTCTGTTTTGAATTTGGACATTGGGGAATCGTGTAGAAAAATGAAATAGTTTGATTATCATTTGCTTAAATTGCCTAAGCCAAAGAAGAAGAAGAAGAAAAAATAATGTAAAAAAATTAAAGAGGCATAAAAGGAAGCATAGGATTTCATGTAAATATACATGAAGATGACGATGAGCGTACGGCGTACACACAAGTTTTGTTGTATACTTTTGATATGGTGTTTTAGTACTTGTAAATACTTTGCGTACCTTTCTGGGTCTGCCGATGGGGCCTTGGGAAGGCCAATGCGATTCAAAAGAAGAATATCTAAACTTGTGTATTATGTTTGTGTGTGTGTCTTTTTTTTGTGTGTGTGTATATAGTTTGTAGTAAAACGTAGAGTATGTTTAGAGTGCGTCGTCCTTGTATGGGCATCATATATACGTGCATTTATTTCCATCATTTTAATTATACGTCCGTAATGTTGTAAGTTTTGTAACCATCGTTCACAACAGGATGATAATATTCCGCATTATTATCATTCTCTCCTCATCGTCGCCAGCAGTTTGCCAGAATTCTGAGAAACAATTTTCAATGGAGCATGGTGAACAACTTTCCGGATTTAGACTTTACCTCTTTCAACATAACATAAAACAAAATAAAAAACACATTGAATTTCAAATTTTATATTATATAGATATTATGTGAGAGAACGACGATGGCATGGCGTCCAATGGACCCAACATACATTTATAATTGGCAAGCTTTTGGCACACATTGTGAAGTTTTCTCAAAAAAAGACAAGTACTTACATGACAATCGTCTCGTCTCGTACATGTAATCATACATCTCCTCCCTTCTTTTGGTGAAAATCCTTGCATTTTTCACTAATGTTTCATCCATCAAATTTTATATTCATCAATATACATTCCCTGAGTCACTTTTTGTTAATTGTTTAGTCAGTCTCTCAGGACAAAATGATTCAGTATATATATATACAAATAAACTTTTTAAAAAAATATGCAGACGCCATTTCATAATTATATTCTGTACACAGAAATAAAATACTTTTACAATTCAATTTTGAGCACAAAATTTTGGTAGTATAAGCTAGGAGCTATAGGGCATATGCATGTGTGCTCAAACATAAAATACGAGCCTCCAAAAAATTCAACGTACATATATCTCAATTTTTTTTATGTACATGTGTGTGTGTGAAGTAAAAAAATGGTAACACATGAAAAAAACATGTCGATCTTCGAGCCAGGCACACTCTCAAATTCCAAATTTGGCTATACAGCAATCGACTGGGATAATAATGTTATGTGAACATTAGGTAAAAATTTAAAACGTATGTAAAATAGCTCTATGCGCGATGAGAGTTGACTCGAATAGATTATGGATGCAAATAAAAACTAAAGAGAAAAAAATTATAGATTATGGACAAAACAGAACGCGTGCCATGTACAAAAGAAATACATACATATAGGAATTTCCTTTTGTGCATCTTCATAATATAGAATCTGCAGCATCAGTCAGAGATTCACTAGATCTGCTCCGTGGATTTCCATGCCGATAGATTTATCGTTTCCATATATATATACTCTGTAAATAAGCAATTTGAGCTTTTTTCAAGATATACCTACCGTATATACTGTTATAGACTCCCAGGGAGTGTATCCGAAAATGTTATAGAGTCCCAGGGAGTGTATAACAGAGTGGGACTCTATAAGAGGGTACTTAAAATCTATGATTTCTAATGTAATTTAAATCAGAGAATGTCATTGAAAGCATGGGATTGTAATTCAAAACTGTTATACAATCCCTGGGCTTCAATAGAATATGGGCTTCTATAGAATAGAGGGAGTCTATAACAGTATATACGGTATATATACACACATGAGAAATATTGTACATTTACAAATCGTAAAGAATACAGATATACATAGATTGAGATGGAAATGCAGCCATGGGAATTTAAAAGACATTTGAGAAAAAGTGAAGACTTTTGATTTTGATTTTGATGATGGTGAGTCTCTGTAGTGTGTGTGTGTGTGTGTTGATGTTTTGAATCCTATTAATTTGCTCGTCCTTCGTCAAGGCGAGAGTTCAAATGAAAAAAAAAGAAGAAAAATCTAGCCGGTTGATGCTTGTGATTAGATGTTTTGACACCGATGGTCATGAGGTAACAAAGAAAGAAAAACAAAGGCGCCATCGGAATAGCATGAATGTGTAATGGTCTAATGCATAATTGATGGTAATTTTTGGCTGAAAAAATAAATTTGCAGTGTAATTGAGCATAATATCTGTACATAATAGGTACGGATAGTAGAGATGATCTCGAAAAAGAGAACGTTCGAATCTCACCGTCAGCTAATTTAAGCTATCGTTTGTATACACTATATATATCGTCTGTTAAGTTCACAAACGAACTATAATTATTTTCCTTAATTTCGTTGACCTGCTCCAAAGGTCA
>JAIUND010001570.1:0-33120 GCA_034699125.1 Gisinianus flammeolus | reverse complement strand
ACATTTTGTTTACATTTTTGAGACCAGCAGAAGAATGAAATAAAAAATTGAATAATAAGAGCAAATATTTTATAAAGAAAAAGATATCCCCAGAAGAAGGCCAGAGAATTTCTCTTGTTTTTTTTAGTTAAAGGCGACGACGGACTTACAAAATGTCCCGGGCCTTTTGTATTTGTATTGTTTGTACAGCCACCGGGGGTATCATCCACCTGATTGCCTTGACCTTGCTCTTTTTTTTTCTGACTACCAACAGCCGATGATACGGTCTCAGAAGGATGGTTATCATTGAGGGAAAGGAAAGGATTGTGAAATGGATTGCTACTGCTCAATAAGGCTGCTGTGATGGGGTTCAATGGTTCAAAGGGATTATTATTATTATTATTACCATTCGTCTTGTCTGCTGACGAAGACGAGGTCATTGTCTCAAATGGATTAAATGGGTTTTTACTATGAGTACTGCTGCTATTATTATTGCTACTTGCTTTTTTTTTCTCTTTCTTTGTATCTCGTGGAGCGCCTGTTATAAAAATCTCTTGGTCTTCCCCGAATGAAGTTTCCTTCAGAGTTGCTTCTACGACTTTGTGATTTTTATTAGATAATTTAAGGGCTGGAGGAGGGGCTGCTGATGCTGTTGAATTTTTCCCTGAGCTGATACTACTACTCTCAGAATTAAGTTTGATCTTTTCAATTTTCAATTTGGACGAGTAATGAGTTACGGTGACGGGAGGGGAATCAGGGGAAAGGAGTGGCGTAGCATCATCATCACTACCAGACAATAAATTATGTTCGGCACTTTCAGTGTCCGAGACGGATTGGCTAATCAATTTCGATTCTTTGAGTTTGGCACGTATTGTTTTCCCGGACACTGGAGATGGAATGGATTTGGATGTGGAAGGAGTGACTACTGAGGAGGAGGAATGTGGGCTAGAAGTAGACGCAGAAGTTGGCAAATTTAGCTTGTCTCCATTCTATCCAACGAAACCAAACAAAAACCAAAGGCGTTTACTTAACAATAAAATTATGTCAAAAGAATAATTATAATATGTACATTTTCAACGAAAAAAACTACACTATATGTATAAATAATTTTTACAAGGAATTTTGTAGTACTCATTTTTGTTCTACTAGTTGTTAAATTTTGCTAGTAGGTACAAATTTTTTTTTTTACAACAACGACAATTTTTATAATATGTAGTTATGTTTTGTGGTTGTAGTATTTACAATTACGGAACGGAACTAATTTTGCAGGTAGAATACGTATAATTAGACTATTAAAAAAAGTGCATCATATTTTTACTGGGGAAATAAGTGAATGAGTACTTGGAAACTTCCATTTCAATTGTTGCCATTAATTTGAACAAATAGAATAAAAATTGAATTTTTAAAACTGTACTGCAATAATGGGAAATCATAAAACAAATATTTGCAAATCAAGTTAATCACTTTAGATTAAGTTATTTACGTAGTAAACATTGAACACATATTATGGTGTTATCATATTAATTCCAAACACAAATTTATGTACATTATGGATTCACATTTTTACTAAGCGTAAAAATTACGTGCTGTTAAATCAAACTCAACTGTGCAAAAACTGTAGCACATCAAACAGTTCATGAAGAACAAAAATCATCATTATACAATTAAATACACAAAATTGATAAATCTCTAGGACAAAATTCCAAAGTTAATTCAGATTTCGGATGGTGAATAAAATGTTGATAGTGAATGAAAATAAATCCGAAATGGTTATGAATCATAACTTATGATACATACATATTTATTATCTGATGGAAAAAATCAGCAACTCTTACCACTGAAATGAAAGTGGCTGCATCAGTGTTGTGATAATCTCGACCATTCTGGACTGTATTTTCACGCTTTCTTGGGAAAGAATCCCTGAAATCAACATGAATAATACACATTTTAATTTAATTTACCTCGAGTTATTTTAATATTTTGAAAAACAGTAAATTAAAAAAAGACTTCTAACCCGTTAAATAAAGAATGTGTTGTATTTCCTTCGACGCTTTCTGGAATTAAAAATAAAAAATTTATTTGTCTCATTTATAACATATCATGAATATGTTAACAGCGAATCTTCTATTTAGTCAATACTTGTTTATATTACAATAAAAAAAATACCTTTCTTTAAATCTTCCTCAACTTTGGCTTTCCAAATATTGCATTTTAATTTATCCGGTGGAAGTTGTTTTGGTAGTGAAACATATTTGGTTTGATTATTTGGAATCTCATTTACATCAGAACTCATCACCATTACATCAAGGAATCCACCCGTTTCTTTAGCTATACTTTTGATGAGTGAGTCCAAGGGATCTTCAGCAGATTGTGTGGTGTCAGAAGACTCGAGGTGCAGCGACGGACTAGGGGTGGATCTTGTTGGAGTTTGCGGAGGCGATAAAGAGGCGGTCGTCGTATTTGCAGTCGGCGAAGAAGAATTCCTTGGACGTAACCGTCTTGGTTCTTCGCTTAGGAGAAGATCCACGTCCACTTCGCCATTCAAGTTGGGTTGTGAGGGTTCTGTCTCAGCTTTGACTGGTTCCTTTTCTTTTTTCTCGGCGGCTGAAGCGCCTGACGTTGATGTTGGTACTACTGGTGGCTGAGGTCGGTTTCTTTCTTTCAAGATATGGCTTTGACGTCTCGCATATCTTTGCGAAGGTCTACGTTCAAATTGGGTCACTCGGCGAGATTTATTTTGAGCCAATGTTTGAATTTCTGTTCTCCCACTACAATAAACAAAAAACAAAAAGAAATTATAACAAAAATTCTGCACAGACTAGGAGGGAGGGATCAACCTAGATTGAATTTAACTGCTGCACCAACTTCAAAATAAAAAGGCCTATCGTATTCACTAGTTTTATATGGACACGAGACAAGGCTTCCCGTTTCGTTCTCCCAGAAAAAAGACTAGTGTAACTAAAATGACGTCGGTAGGACTTTATTTTGAAACCAGAGAAGCAGCCAAATTCAATTCAGCTACTTTGGTCATTTTAATTAATCCTTAGTTAAAAGGTTAGTCAAAATATTTTTACCTGTATCTGAACCTAGAACCCATCCTAAAGAAATTCTGTGAAGTTGATGGTCCTTTGATGGCTCCCCTAAGGAAATTCAAAGAAAATAAGAAATTATCACATTGCACACATTTAGAGAATTTCCATGTTACACTGCAAAAATTTTTGGAGTAAATTTTTACATATAATTATTTTAATTATATAAATTATATATTACTTTAGTCTAAAGAAGGCATGGTGCTCAATTGAACATTTCCATAAATGTTTCGCTGCCTTTTCATTATGTAATCTGTAAAAAATGCACAAATAGAATTATTAGTATTATTTAAAAACGAATTCAGGTGTATAGTAATTCCAAGTATCCACTGTATTTTTTTCCTCCTGCAATCAATATTCTCATTAAATTACCTAAAAACAAACGTGTGCTCCCGTTGTTTGCCTTCATCATCATCTTCCACGACGATTAGTGTGAGTTTCTTCTTTTTAAAGTCCAAACGAGAAATTTTGGGCCAAAAGAATAAACCGATTTTTTGTTTTCCTTCAAATACAAGTATCCCAGTGGGTGTCAATCCTAACGAATATTCACATCCATCCTTACCCTGTTTGATAAAATGAAAAAAAGAGACGACATTTTATTACGATTACTTTTTTAATTGCAAATATAAACACTACTCATGTGGTTCGTTTTACAAAAGGAGAAAACTTTTTAGTTTCAAATAAATGAGCAACTACTTAAATATTACGAAACCGAATCGAATAACATCGAAGCTTGACTCAAGCTTGTACGTCTTCAAATATGGTAGGACATTAATAGCATTATTAAATGTTCTGCATTGATTTTGTATACCGTATACCTCGTATACTTATAGTCAAAGCTCAAGTATTTGCGTGATGCTCACGTCAATAAGTAATTATAGAGAGCTCAATATATAATAAGGTGAACAGAAATGACTGTGATAATTGCATTAACGTCGGCCTATCTACCAATTTTTCCTCCCTGTAATAAAATTAATATATGATTTTGACAGGTTTTCTCTTTCCTGTACTTTATATACTTTACTTTTCGACAATAGGACGATATGTTATTAAATACTCAAATAACATACATGTCAAGTACTAAAGTACGCACACTGTTCTTTCTAGAATATTGCTATGCTCATTCATGGTCATAATGCTACACTTCGTCACACTTTTGCTAATTATCCGACTTGTAGAGGTAATAAAAGTAGAACAAAGGAAATCTCCCGACAAGGAACAAATGAAGACCAGTGGTAATGAAATTGGACATGATTTTAACGACGACGAAGACGATGAAAACTAAAAAAAGCATTTTAGCTTAAACTCTCAAATACTATAGACACTGATTTCCTTCAATAAAAAATGTATAACTACTTAACAATTAAAATAAAATCCTCGACTGAATTTGAACAGAAAAGTATGAGATGCTATATTTAAAATTAAAATGAAAATTATAGATATATAAGTTGTTATTACGTAGCAGAGAAGCACGAGCAGTAGCTTCACATGTATTAATGGTTTTGTTCTTTGCCAATGTTGTAAATTAAATGTATTGAGTATTCGTCTAGTATTAATCTCGAGGATTTTCACCACACACAATTATTTCTGCATCTTCATTACTCATTAAACGATAACTCTTTTAATGAGCAAGAAAATAAGACAATAAAAATAAGAAACTATAGTCAAATAAAAATAAAAGAAAACAATAATAATTCTACTACTCCTTTAGCTGCGTTTCCCAAGAGCTTAAAACAATGGGATTTATTGTAATACAATACAGAAAATAAAAGTTGACTTACCAACACGATGTGAGTGTCAACCCCGAACCCTTCCAGAAACTTTGCCTTATTTAGATAATTCATTTCGGATTGAGCAGGAGTATGGCCCCTAAAGAATAAAATTTATATTATCTTTATTTATATTGCTCGTCAAGTTAATGACATTCATTATGTGCCATTATAAAATAATATGGGTAAATTACAAACCTTAATCTTTTGAACTCGTCTAGAATTTCCACTTCCATATCCTCTGATTGGTTCCCCGAAAATCGAAATTCGGAAACAAATGATGGTGTGTGAACATCAGGGTCATAATCTCCAACTTCAGCTAATTGAAATAAAGAAAACAGGTTTATAAATTTGATGAGTTTTTAGTTTTTCCATTGTGACGAATCATACTAAATATCTGCACTTTTTACACTCTCGGCTCTGGATTGCAAGTAGATTAAAATTAATCATTTGATAACATTTTTTATTCAAGAACATGACATTGCACTGCAAAATTAAGAGCAACTTACATTGTAGAGCTAGAGCAGCCAATTCTATCGAGGTTGGATGAGGAACTTCCAATTTGCCCGTGAGAACATCTTGCTTCACCTGTAAGAAGAATTGGTACCTGTAACAATACAAACAAAAAAAACCAATTGCTCAATTAGAATAAAATTATAAATTTTCTTATCAAATACAATTATCGTAATCATATATAAATCGATTAACCCAATATCTCTTATCCAAATCTCAATCTAAATGTTAACAATTATTACAACTTTAGAACTTCAATGTCAATAAACTAAAGTGCGATATACTACAACAATGTACTCGTTTCATTGTTATTCTAGTATAAATATTTTATTATTATTGCTGGGATTGTCAAAATGTCCATTGTCCAACGTTCATCTCATCATTGTAATTAGCCAAACAGCGGAGAGTGCACAACAATTCTGATTTTATATCCCTCGCATCCTCTTTAATAAAATAAACTCGTGAGCTAGACGATTTTAATGTTCATCACATTAAATTCTATATAATGTCACAAACTATTAGCTACAAAAAAAAATCTTGAGAAAAATATGGAATGCAATTTATTTAGTTTTCCCCAAGTTTTCTACTTAGTTGATTGATCCAATCCAGCATTTTTCCATTCTATTTCATTTTTTATTTAAAAACGAAATAATACACGAAAAACCTCTACTAGTATATTAATAAAATAAAAAAATGTATTGTACGTACATTTAATGTAATGACATAAACTTTCCCCATATAAATCGGTTCACATTGGGCTTTTCTACTGCCTATATAGATAGTTCCCAAAATGCATACATGAGACTTTTTACAATCCCATAATGCCTTGTTGCTGAATTACAATTTTACATTCTCCTTCTTTACTACATGTTGTAGTCTCTTCTATTGAAATCCTATTTCTTACAATGAATCAGATGAATGGAATCAAAATTGGAATTTCTGCAATGTCACTCACGACATAAATATTATAAATTGTACACGGCCAACCAACACTATATACACAAAAAAAAATTAGACAAGCAGATAGATAATCCATGGAGAACTCTTACACTCGTACCAATATATACGATATAGTTACTTTCTACAAAGTATACCATACAGAGACAACAGCCACCCTCAACACCATAAATATAATAAAATATTAGAGATTGAGTCTCTTTAACCAAGCGTAACACAACAAGAATACTTGCGAGGGAAGCTTTGTCCTCTTAATTGAACTAACAATCAAATGTATCGAAATATTCAAAGACATCAAAGTGAAGTTTACATATACAAGTTGCAAGTGGCAGATATTAAATTTCTATTTTGAACGAGTCTTTTATTTCAAAACCCTCTTTCCTTCTTTCTTTCTTTAAACCGTACTTTGTTTTCTAGGACAAATATAAATACCTACTATTACCTACATATAAAATAAACAGAAAATAAAGAATGGAGAATCAATTTCTGCATTATAAAAACAATCCAACATCTTTTTCGCCTTTTCGGCATTCTCTATCACTAAGAAAGTGTACGTTGATTGAGCAGATACAATTTAGTAATTTAGATGTAAATATAGGTAGATTGAGTCGTTATGTATCAACAAAAATGAAATGAAACTCGCATGTACTTTTATAGACAAATCCCGACTTCCGGATCACGAGCAAGACGACGGGGAGGGTTAAAAAAAAAGTATATACAAAAAATTAAAAGGTTTGCCTAAGTTTGTAACTTTGAAGGCAACACCATGCACTTAAGAAAAAGGAAAAGGGGGGCTTCACGAATAAAATGAAATATGTACATGCACGGTGAATATACAACTATAACATAAAAAGGTGAGACACTGCAAACAGACAGACAGACGGACAGAGAGCGAGAGTTACATAAACGGAGAATCGTCATCTCACACAATGAGGAAAAAAAACACATCAAAACACTTAGCACTTATCCCAGCATGGGATTTTGTCGTGGTTAAATGTTAATGTGGTGAGCATTTACATGCCGTTAACAAAGAAAGGCTAGATAAATACTTACAAATACTCAACATTACACCAAAATAGCAGTAAAAAATGTATATAATGTACCTTGTCAATTCTTCACGGAGGTTATGTGGCTCACTCGAGTAGAATTTGACTTTCAGCCGAAATGTGAAGGGTGGCCCAACTGTAACAAATAAAAATAAAACAAAAATCATATAATAAAATTCTTTAAATTTCCAGTTCTTGAAACTTTTTTAAATATGAGCAAATTAATATATGTATCTACAAACTACATACCTACATGGTTATGGTTACTATTATTATTACAATATAAGAAAACTTCACTTCCGTTATTGTTTTCATAATAAATAGGTATGTATACGAAAAAATCATCACAAAAGAGAATTACATTCGAGTAAAAGCCTTTGACTGCCTCTGAGGCACGAAATGAAGGTGCCTCAATCTCTCGTGACAATTGATTAAAAAGATTTCTTTTCTTTCTACTCTTTCTATACGCGTCATGAATTTACCAATTCAATCAGTAAAATCGTAAATGTTGTACAATCTCTCAATGAAATATGACTATCCTGTTCAAATTATATTGAAACACAGCAGCAACTTGACCAACGCATCATGCGTAATTTCATAACAACAATAATAAATAATAATAATTACAATTATTATTAAGTACAAAAAAACCATCAATTTCCCTTCGCCAAAAGCAACGTAGTTCCGCATTCAATAATAAATGTTTATTAGTTGGATTTTTCTTGTACGTTATTATTATGTGGGTTAAAAACAGCAGGGATCTCTCAAGTGCCTCACAACCAAACGCATGTTTTTACATCCCGAAAATGTTTTGGTTTGAATTCTGAATAGCCTTTTTTCATGTATGTGTGTGTACAACTTTCTGCATGCTTGTGTATAGTTTTTTGTGCTCCATGTTATGGATCATTTGACCATTTACTAACCCTTCATTCGTACAGATATTCTAGTTAATTTAATACACTTTCCCTCCTAAAAATGTATTATAACCACACGTATAAAAAAACAATCTAATTGACCAACTATAAACTACACTTAACTTCTCATTCTTCCATGATTACTTGTAATAAGTACAAATTACAGATTTACTCAGGTCCCCCCTATTCTCCTTATAATGAAAGTAGTATCATCATGACGATTACAAGTCAGAGTATAATAACAATCAACATTCTACATAATCCAGATCGCATTACAATTGTTGACATAAAACAATAACCTAAAGAAAGAGCCGAAAATCCAATTTAAAAAAAAAAGACCCATTCTACTCACTCACCCAGTTTGAATTTTGAGTTTCAGTTTCATTTCATACACTACACTCGTCAGAGTCTATGATTACCGCTGATTATATTACAATTATACGTATTATAATAGCCCCCTAAAACCTACAGACCTTGGCTTTTGCTTTTGGCATATGATATGACACACTCTTTATCTCAAAACTGCAAAGGCTCATCCGCAACTGCTGCAACACACAATCACAACGTTTTTCTCTACAATCCATGAATCATATATAAAATCCAAAGTTCAAAACACAAACAACCAACTTCCTGTATACAAAACACTCCTTACCACAAAACACTTCCAAATACATCCCATGATGATAAGCTTTTTATTGTGCACCATTCTTTAATTAAATATCAAATAATAATCTTCTACTTTTACTTTCTTCATCGTTTTCATCCTTATGTTCAAGTCAAGATCTCACATCTCTACATTTGTCTGTTGTACCTATTGTATTTTTTCATCAAAACCCACATTTATTTTTATATTTACGGCTATCTCTATTTGATCTCTCATTCACCATGTTCCCATCTTATCACAATCAATAAAGGATTTCCCTGTACATCATGCAATTATTTGTACGACAGTTCGTTCTAGAACATGGAACGTTTAATTTTAATTTTATTTGCCTTTTCCAACTTGCAACTACGGATTTCTCAGACAATAATGTCCGCAAAAGAAATCGTGTAGGCTGTATTTAAAAACTCTTTTCGTTTCGTTACAATAATAATTACATACTTACATTTGGTAGTCAGTCCAAATATTATATAAGTTCCGTTCATAAAATCTCAAATTAGAATGTAAGACTTCCTTTATTTAATACAAAATAAGGTAGTTGATGTTGATATACGTCTTCTCAAATAGTACGTACCTACTTCTTTATAATTAAATTTTAATACGTGTGAACTGGATTAAGAGAACTTAAAAATGGAAATTAAAATAATTCTTAATTTTCGGCCACACGTGGTCCTTAGATTTGTCTCAAATATGTACAACTTGGAAATATCCATTATATGATAACTGTTTCATGTCATTCAGTGGTACATGACAATCTCTCAAAGGTTTCAAAACAAAAGAGTACATATAGAAAATGAGGCTACATAATATAATCCCCATTTCCCTTCTATAGATTCACAACTAGAAAAAAGCCGTACACCATATTCACCTATTCCTATATTCCTACATTACTAACTAAACTATCTAGCTATCACAAATTAAAATACGCAAGCTACATCCAAATCTTTCAAATCTAATTCATAAAAATACCATATCGCACATAAATTATCATTGGTCAGTTCACCGTCTCCACATAGTCTCAAGCAATGGAACAAAAATGAAATGAGTTCCGCTTGCCGAAGGCTCTCTTTATGATAATAAAATTATGTATATCACAGGTAAAAGAAATGTTTCAAAGGAGACAAACATCAATGGTTTTACAACGACAACGGCAAAATTTTAAATTTGCATATACATATCTGCAAATCTGTATTCCTTGTTGTAGATTAGCTGAAGCGTCTCAATTTTCCACTGTCATATGGTTCGCATTATATACTTTGTATAAAAAAATTCCTCGCTCTGATTTTTTGGGCATGCATATATTTTTATATTTATTCAAAACTTTTCAATATCCACATGAAATATTTTATTTACACATTTACATGTGAAAAATATGAATACGCTTCATGCTCCGACCTTTAATATTTATTATTCTGAAATGGCATACATCTACTTACGTTTCCACACTCAATTCATCAGCATCCATCAACTGGAAAGTGTTTAGTATGACTTGAACAACATTCCTCAACTGAAATTGAGAGATTGAGATTTGTACCATTTGTATTTGTACTGCTAACGAACAAACCACACATTCAGTTATATCCGTAAATTAACTAACGATAAGTAGTAAGTAAGTACCAACTGCTGAATATTTCAGCCAGTTCCCTTCTTGAGTCAGCTACGAAAAATAGATTCGTCAATGCTCCGATTAGCAATGCAAATTCAAATAATAATAAAAAAGCTAGAAATGAAGGCCAGGACAAAAATCGAGTCATAGATTCCTCGTGATGAAAAAGGTGACAAAAGCCCAACGACAAATGTACACACACGCATTGAATATGGATTATTTAAATATCTCATCAAGTCACTTCATTATCCGCAAGCAGAATTAAAAATTACGTGAACCATTTTCAGTCTGTCTGTTGAAAATATAATACCATAATACCAAACTACTTGTACATACAGAACAGACACATGGATATCGCTCAGCATATGGGTATGAATGTATGTATGTATTATGTATTATTATTATAGAACAGCAGATTACATGTTACACCTTACACATGCGACAGATTAGTAAGATTGCGAGACGAATTTCATGCAATGTGACAATGGACTCCACACACGTGAGACATGAAGGGATAAAATAATCACATGTATACAATACATATACTTCCACACAACAACAAGATCCATTTCATTTCACATTCAACCAACGAATTTTCAAGCTGGGCGAAAAAAAAAGAAAAATGTGCAACCCGATTGGAATCGCACGTCAACCTTTACACAACAAAAAAAACTTCTATAGAATATACCTCTATTATTATTACTACAAAGTAGTACAAAGTCAGAGGGAGAAAAGCTGATGATGCTTGATGATAGGAATGGTTGCTATATAAAATACGATATATATTTCGTAAGGAAAAAAATCCCATGAACATTAATCCGTATTATCAAGTTAATTGCAGCAGCTGAGAATCCTAAAATTCAACACCAACCAAACCAACTCCACACATACTGCACTTGTGAATATTGTGCAAGTAGATTTCTGAGATGCCGTAGGCAACAAAAGACATAAAGTTTCGGGTGATTCGACGACGACGACCATCATACAACAAAGAAAATAAAGACGCTCACACGTCAAAAAAGCAAAGAGAGAGAGACTAAAAATCCTCAGAGCCAACCATAAAACTAGATGCAAACACAATATAAGTAAGTAGTAATAAGTACATACTATTGTGTATATCTTCCCTTTCCTATAAAATACAATAAAACTAAACCAGAATGCGCCAAAAACACAAAAAAAACACGCTTGGAAAATTTTCCGTCCTCTATTGCTATACTATATGTATGGTATACAAGACATATACTTTTAAAAACTGTATCAATATTTTTTCCCTTGTAAAAACCACATGAATGAGAACGCATAACAATAAATACACATGATATTCCCGCATTCTATATACACTGGCAAAAGAAAATTCCATAGAATTTAAAAGAAAATTTTAACCGTATAGCAATAAACAACAGTGTAGTTAGACTGTAGTCCACCCCATAATACATGTTCAAGAAAATTTGTATTGATTTGTATACCGCAATACTTCACAAAACAATCACATGGAATAACTGTCCAGGTATAACATGTGTGCGGATAATAAAATCAAAGGTTTGCAAATTACCAATAATGACCAACGACCATATACACACATATATTTTATATATAATTAAATTTTAAATTATTTAAATTATAGCAATGTGGTATTTTGTATGGGTACAAGTACACAAGAAGAGTGAACCGACAGCATGCAGTAGCGGATAAAGAAGACTTCAAGAACAAGTGTGGAGAAGAGGAAAACTTGAAAATTCTCCACTGATCTGAAACCACAATTCATATGGTCATCATCATTGGATTGAGTTTACTCGTGTTTTATAGATACTTTGACTAAGGAACTGGGAAGGGTAAATAAAAGTATTACATAAGTTCTAAACCATTCAACCATTGCTAATAAGATACATACAGACAAGTATACATACTAATCTTATTTCATTAAGATGTAAAATAAAATGTGGATGGATACTTGTTGTGTTGGTCATTTCTATACTGCCGACTCCTCTATACATATGTATGTAGTATGTAGGTACATAACATATGACAACATAGGTAATAAAATAACAACCATAACAAGGAGTACATTTGTAATACACAAAATATCGGATATCGTTCTGCTTCTGGCTCTCGCTCTCGTATGCAACAAAACGTCGTACACTTCTATTACACATATTGAAAATGAGGAATGCATTCAAAAAAGTGTGTGTATTTGGATGGTGCATATCAAGTTTAAAGAAAGGCGTTCACTGTTATGTTATATTAACTGCAATTTATAATCTAAATGTCCATACTGCCCGTAGCCTTTGAATTTACAACAACCGGACGAACGTAAGTACAACATTTTAGGGGTCAGAGTAGGGGAACGTCCGACTATGCTTACTCCCTATACCTACACTCCTTATAGGTATATGCTTACTCCCAAAAAAACAGGAGTGATCACTGCAAATCATTAAAGAACTTAATACGCTTGGCATATACATGAAGAGTTAACTTAAGACTATTGTATTAAGCTCTATTAAGTTTTTTAATGTTAATTGGCAATGCTTACTATACTCCTGTTTTTGTGGGAGTAAGTATACTCGGACGTTCCCTTACTCTAACCATTGTATCCATGGAAGTTCTACACTTGTACTTGCTTACAAAACAACATATTGTGCTCATTCAACCGAAAGAATACTTATATGTACGCATGGAATGGAAAAGCTACAAAAAAGTGCCAAATGGTCAATCAAAACAAGTGGAGATTTCACATGTCGATCCTACCAATCTGAGTCTGTAAAATACCCGTGAAGTATCGTATCGTCTCTCAGCCTTAGCGTAACTAGGCAATTCAGAGCTGTTAAGTTTTTTTTTCCGTCGTCGTCTTCATCATCATCTCGTTCCATAGTCATAGTCAAAGTCAAGTCTCTAAACTCAAAAAACTAGTGAGCTATAGCCGCAGTAAATAGTAAATCCTATATAATAATATAGGTAATGGAACTAATGGATATACGTAAAGACAGAGAATTCAATGTGAATAATATAGGTATAATATATGGCATAGCATATATAAGTACTACATGTATCTACACTCTACACACATGAATGCAAAATGGAATTGAGTTTTGATGGTTGGCTAAGCTTAGGCTGAAGAAGATGAAGAAGAATAAGAGAGATGAAATACGGGGAGCGAACGGCATGGGCATAGGCGAAAGGCACAACCTAACCATGGTCATTGCTCTCGCCTCTTCTTCCTTCGTTCGTCGTCTTTTTCTTCTTCTTTTTTTTTCTCGTCTTACTTAGTTTGTTCCATCATCTTCCCCAACTCTTCCATGCCCACTTGTTGTTTCTATTACCATTTTACTCAACATCTCCGTCTTCCGTCCACATATATAATATCATCCATATAGTCATCATGATGATAGGTTCCAACGCCTAAAAACTTTTCTTCCCCTTCACCTGTGCTGCATATACGCAGAAGCATACAGATTCTCTCTCTATTCTATCCTTTGACTTCTAAGACCAAGTCTTTTGCCCCTTGCTGACTTTTTTCTTCTCTCTCTCTCTCTCTTTCTTCATCCAGCATCTCTCTCAGAATCCAAACTGTACTCTCCTCCAGCCTCAAGTGATATAATAGAAGAATACATAATTTATAAACATGCATAATATTATATACCCTCTGTCTCTCTGTATATATAGTGTGTGCAGGAGTGCAGGTATTACCTACACATCTCAGCTGGTATCTCTCTGTCTAATTGTACTTTACTTCCCTTCCTATTGTATGTACAAAAACGTTCTATACTCTTCTCCTGTCTTCTATCACACACTGCCCCGTGGATTTCCCTTCATATGACATATAAAAACAAACCCCCTCTTTTCCTATAGCATCCTCACAATCACAATAACTAAAACTCAAGACATGCACTATAAAATAAAAAAATAAAATAAAAAACTTAAAGAGAGAAAACAATGCATTTTACAGGCTACAGTTGCGAGAGGGGAGCATATATATACGACTAGGATTGCTGTTGTTGAATTTCCAGAGTGTAGGATACACTGTACAGTTCTATAGGTCGAATACAGAGAGTTGGGAAAAGCCAAAGGCAATATACATACGATGAGAAACGAAATAAAAAAATAAGTAAAATGGTTGTAAAGAGTAAAGAGCAAATTGTTCGCACCGTCAGCACAATCTGTCATTTTAAGTGTACTGGTGGAATAATTACATGTACATGTTATTGATGCATTGCACTCAGGTATGAAAAGTCCACGTACATACATATTACATATGTGTATGACATGAGCAGTAGCTGCTGTTAAAATAATAAAGGGTTTTGTATTCTCTCAATACATTCGCACTGTGTACCATCATCACCACCAATCGTAATTGTACATTTAATATAATAATGAAGACAAAAAAACGATGAACCAGAGCTCAGGGCATAAATCATTACAAAATCAAAATTATTATGTAAAAAAATCCCTTACAGTCATTCGCATATATACATGCAGATATATGTATGTATGTATATATATTATATACATATGCAAAAACGACACAGAAAAACAGGCAAAACTCGTGTGAGGAGAATATGCTAACATAAAACTGCAGAGAGCACAGATAATTTTTTCGTAGATAAAATATAAAATCCTCGTTATACAGTTTATAATATCACAAAATATTACTGAAAATGCTGTGTACTTTGGGCACGCATTCATAAAAAAATAAGCTTTACAAATGATATATATGACCCACGACAAAAGTGAAGAATAAACATTAATAAACAATCATCGAGATGCAAAAAACCCCACAAAAAAAATTCAATATTGTGAACCAGAAATCCGATTATGCAGCACATTTGTTATTACTATATTTTTTATTGGCGGATCTTGGCTTATCTTATCAACTACATACCACGTGAGACATATCAATGACGGAAAAAAATAAAACTACGTAGAATATAAATATTGTCACTTTCGTCTGAATACAGAAGAACCCACATATTACACACAATTATCAATTTTCCTAGGAATTTTACCGCAAAAAGTTAATGAACGACCTCATAAATATTCTCCACATTCCTCAAAGTACGAAACAATGAACATTCCTCGTTTGTGAGAATTTACGCCTAGTGCTTGTTCGTTGGCTGCAAATCACAAAAAACAACGAGTCATATATTATTATTACCTTCAACTCCTGCTTAGGCTAAACCCTGTACAAACAGAAATTCTGAATTTTTTTGTGGATACTTTTCTGTCATTGTTCATCTCCAGGCTACACACACTACACCCAAACAAACACTATATACCAACAGCTCTGCCGTGCTTCACAGGACAGAGTCTTCACCTTTCCACACACAGTCCATTCCATTATTTTAAAAGGGAATAGCAAAACGTTTTCTTGGAAATGATTAATAATAATTGCGTAATTTTTCATTTGAACATTATGGTTGTGTCAGTATACATAGTTCTGAGCAAATTATATCAATATTAAATATTGTTGCACATTTTATTTGGGCCCTCAGCAAAAATGAAATACCACAAGTGTAAAGGAATTGAATGGTTGAGATTAGGAGTTACATCTGTGTATTAATATTAATAAGCGTGAGACACAATATATTTATATACTTAGAAGTATGTAATAAAGTCTGTGTATGATTACAATGAAATGACCTAGTGGACTGTTTAGTCTTCCAAGAAATCCTCATAGCTTTAATAACCCTTGCTAATTGTTGTAATTTTGTTAATGGGGAAATGAGCTAACGGGACATATGCGATCAAAGAGTGTCCGCATGGTATTCTTTCCACAAGTCAACACAGCCAACAACAATGTGTCTGTGTATATAGAAAATATCTCGGTACAAAAGGCGAAATGTGACTTGTGAAGATTCATTTATTATCCCTCACGACTACGGACTATGCGAACTAGACAAAACTTCTGCTTAATCTTTTACTACTACTTGAATTAAACTACCCCAGCCCCATTACCATTGCCATTAACCAACAGTGAGCCGAAAAACATTTCCAAGCACAAGAAACACCTGCGAATTTTCTCAAATTAACACAATCTTTTCCTAGCTCAGCCAATATATACATGCAGTCATGCACATTACACACATACAAACACTAGTCAAATCGAATAGGTATACACACGTATAAATTCAACTAAATTCTATTACCTATAGCACCCTCATATCACAAAAGCCAGTAGTTAATAGTAAATGAGTAATAGTAAACTATCTACCAATGAACTATGCTCATGTTATTCTGCAGTACCATACTAAATATAGTATTTTCAAATTACATTTCTGGATGGGTCACAAAAATAATGGAAAAACTGAGTAGTACCAGTCACGAGGAAAACCGAATCGAATGATTCCAAGAACTTCCAAGTCAGCCCTACATACATAAATGCGTACTCGACTACATTAAAATTCAAATCCAATCAATAAAAAAATCGTAGTGTATGAAAGCATTCCAGAACATCCCAAATCAAATTCAAATTCGTTAGTTAGCTCACAGAAAATAAAATAGCTAGTATTACCTAGACGCTGTGCTGAACTACATGCCATATTCAATAATATTCATATTCATCCATTTTATATACCTACATGTCACATTTTTATGTACCTAATAATACCTATGTGTATGGTGGCATTGACAAATCTTTTAAACTGCAAAATAAACGTGTCAATCGTGATAACAATAATAAACTCGTTCAATATCATTTACTAATCGCGAGCATGAAAAATGAATCAATGAGTCCACACGCTACGTCTTAAATACATCATCATCATCATCTGATTCAGACTCTCAACTATATTTTGTACATACTATCAAACTATTAATATCCTATTAAAATTTTGCTATTGTTTCTCAAATAATTGATGGTGATTCAAGTCATAATGGTGAACTACAACTACATTTAATGCATGTCACAACTCGTTTAAAAATAATGAAATTACAATAATTTCGTAAAGACCGAGTTGGAATTTTACACGAATTACTGTCAGTCAGTATTTATTGTGGACATATCTAGATCTACTAATATTATTTTCCTAAACATTGTTAATAGACAACAGAGAGGCATATACAAATAGAAAGAATTGAAAGAAACATCACCAGAGACATTCGGAGTATAACCGTCAAGTTTTCCTAGAGGGACTTTGGCCTTCTGGCTTCCATCATATGTGTATTAAAATTACAACTCACATTCATAATAGAATATACATTGAAAGTTTTGAGACCATTAGAGAGCTCTCTAATTGTATTTTCGCTCTAAGCATCTGCTTTTCCTTCCATAATGACTGCAATTGTGATGCAAAATGCAACCGAGCTCACACTTTTTAAACGATCATTTTCTCCCATCCACGTCATGGTAAAACCTATTAGTACTCGCACACACACACACACACACACTGTCTGTCTTTACATGTGAATTTAAATAACATTTGCATACATCCATTACTTTGAATACCTTCTTTTACATACGTATATGATAGTATATATATTATATATATGCCTACCAACAGATATTGTCAGATATGCCTTGATTTTTTTACATTCCTTATGTAACTCCCATTTATTATATCATGTTATTATTATTATTATTATTAATACTACAGATTCATTCTATACATACGTTGACATTGCTTTGAGCAAACTAACGTGATATTATGTAGTCCACATATAAAATGATGATTTTTATAGGTTAAACCATGTTTCTAGTTTCTACCTCCCGCCCTCCATCATACATATACATGACATAATGTGTAAAAATATAATAACGCAGCTAGAGGATAACAAGTAAAGTAACTTCAAGTCATTCTTGATTCTAGTATACCTAGCAAAGCAGATATTTGAAGCTCGAGACAGAAAAGAGATTTTGAAATGTTTATAGAGACGAAGGAGAAGTAAATGATGATGATGACTACGACGACAATGAGCTTCAAAAGTCAGTACTCTCATCTCATGTCAGCTCAATGGTCAAGTTCTCAAAAATGAAAACTTATCGTTAGAGAGAGAGTACAGACAAGCCCAATGTGCTATTTACTATTTTGTTACAGTATATTCTACATGGTTAATATGTACACATTTCCATTATCACTTATCCAGGCTCACATGAAAATGCACCATAATCACAACAATGATGATGATGGTAGTCCTATACAGTGTAGTCGTCGTCGTTTTGTTGTAGTAAACTCACAAGAGTATTTGCTTGACAAAATCTAATTACCTCTAGTGTTGATGATTGTGTGTGCATAAAGGACTTGCTCATCTCAGTCAGCATCATAATAGGTATGATATTATTACGTTTACCAAGGACAAATTGTTTCGAATCTCTGTCTCTCTCTCTCTCTCTCTCTCTCTCTCTCTCTCTCAGACACAAACTAATTATCACTTACTGCACTGTTGCAATTACTCAAACCAAACAAAAGTGGAATCTCCATCTCATTCTCATTTCAACATGTAGTAAATTCTCTATACATTTTTCTGTAGCATGAGAATGAAAAAAAATTCAATCATGAATCATGACCAAAATCTAATGAAATGAAAGTAATTGAATTTGATGATTATTTTTGGGACGATTTGTTTGTTTTCTCCAACCAACCAACCAGCTCTAAATGAGCTAACTGCTCCCTATTGACTATTATATCCTTCCATTTGAATATTTTCTATCTTTTCCAACGCGAGGTCAACATGGAAATCAAAATCCTCAAACCGACCAACATTTTTGGTAACGGTGATTCAACGGTGAAATAAATATCATGATTTAGTAGACATTTTAAAAAAAAAAAAAAATCAAAAAATAATCCTAAATGCAAATAGTAATACGTGCCCATATTGAAAGAATACGTGCTGGAAATTATATGCATGAACAAACATTTGTCGTTTTTCATCCCCTATTTAGATGAAGACACACACACGGTAATCATTTTTGCTTCTTTTGATTACCAATTCACCCTCACCTTATAAGTTTAATAGCCCCACCGATGTACATTAAACTTTTAAACATGACTTTTATGGTCCCGTGTTAATCCCATACGGGTACAAAATACAAATCTTACGCCTATATACCTTGACAGACTAAACCATCAAGTATACACCATTCTCCTCGTACCTACCGTAATATACAGAATACATATATATTATATATATATATGTATATCCACAATATATCATTCCACTGCTTCTCTCTTATACCATTTATATCACAATATTATGGCATAAGTATTACAAATGATTATGTGTATGTATATGCAAGATATTATGATCACATGAAACTTGGATGCCTCTGCATTAAACACAAGTATAAATATCATGATAATTATTAGTATTATACTTGTTAATTATTTTTAAAACTACACATTTACGCCCATATAAGAACATAAGAGAGGAGGATACACATTGAATTTTTCGTAGTCATTTTACAGAATCCTACCTTCTTTGAACACACATATGTAGGATGTAGGTATATGCACACACTTTTTTTTATCACAACTTGTTTTCATCTCTAGTTAGATCTCGACTTCAACACTCTTCAGGATTCACATACTCAATCCAAGAAATACAGATACTATTAATATTACAAACGAACGTCAACTCTACACAATCTCAACCATCACCCAGTGCCTCTTGTCCTGTCCTTCTTCCTCCTCCTCGCCAACCAAACCAAACCAATCTCATAAGTGCACACACATATAATAATGATAAGTTTTTGTCGCCCACTCTGCCATTAAATAATTATTAAATTCATCCCTTACGCAGGTGTATGCAGTGCACAAACAACTCATTCTCTTCAACTTTGTTATGAACACACACAAGAAAGACCAAGACCAACAATAACAATTAACAAAAGACCCAGTAAAATGTTAAGTGGAATACGAGAGCTGCATCTCATCATATATATATATTATTATATTATATTATTATCTGTGTATTCATATCCAAATAATAATCAACTTGTCGTTTCTCTACGGGACACGACTTGCAAAGCTCCACTCAAACTGTGACCATTAATAAGTATACAAGTTTAATTGTCATCGTTCAGATACATATGCATATGTATATAGAGGGAGATGGATCTCAGCCCGAGTCTAAAAACCTACCCTAAACACACCCCAGAAACGCACACAATGAATATTATATACAGGTTCAACTAATTAAAAGACGGAAAATGTCAAAGTCCTGTCTCATGTTTTTCACATGCAAGACAGCCGGATTTACGGTCTCTTCACTTGCTTCTTCTTAATCTTCTCATATGCTTTTATAATAATGCATTACAATGATCATATTCTTATTTCCTACTTCTATTAAGATTTGCATTTGACCAAATTATTCAAGTTGACGATACACATTCGTCCAATCGCCTCTTGAGAGTTTCATTCAGAACTCATACGATACCCCAATGTATATTTACCATGCTAAAAAAAATTGGAAAAGCTTGAATGAAAATAGTAACAATTATTATTATTCATCGACAAAAAACAATAGCCAATGAAATGCCGTAATATTACAGTAGTTAAACCCTGAATAGTTTTGTGTATGAGAAACTTGTGAAAATGTATCAAAATACGATGCATTCTAAATCTTATTTATATAAATCTTTTAAATTAAGTTTAGCCTATTTGTATACGTCCATAAACAAAACTACAGCTGACATGTGATATATAATAGAATTTGGGTAGAGGTTGAGTTTGGTACGATACTTTGAATGTGCGGAGACGAGCAGGAAGCACAAAAATATACACCAAATTCTAAAACTATGTATAACGGTCAGGTGTTGGATTTCAAAATGAAACTGTAACAGCTCGATGGACAGGCAGGCACACAATAAACGGAATCAAACTTTGAAATAAATCAAAGGATATTAATTCACGATTTGCTTCAACCTCTTTTTTACATTTCCCATGCTACATTAGTTCGGATTGAAATGAAATCTACATTCTTACTTGTGCCACGTGGATATTTATGAAGAAATAAATGATGCAAAATAATTTTTTTATATGTAGGTCCTCCCTTTTGCGCTTTAATAGGATCGACATTGTATTTATAGTCGTTATCTTATGCATCACAATCCCTAAATCTGACTACCAAGGTAATTTTATTATTAATATACATTTTATGCCAAATTTGGTTCCAACGAACATGGATTAACAATAATTCCTTTCACAATTTAACCGTCTTTTTTACCTTTAGCCCCTTTACTGCCTCTATGCACAAATTCGTTATACTTATAAATATGTACCATGTTCAATTTTTTTATACATTAAAGCCTACATAAAGTCCGCTATGTTCCATTCCATGTTCTATGTGTGTGTTTTCTCTTGCCTCGTCCTATATAAAATGTTAATAATTTTCTCTGCAAAAAGCACAAAACTCAAATAAAACTCAAAGTGAAACAGATGCTGGCTGGCATTATTCTCATCACACCATTTTAGGTAAATGAAGAAGAAAATATAGAAACACTCATTTCTCTTGTAGATGTAATTTTTTGGTACACTTTCATGATTTTATGATAAATCGTGTACAACGCCATATAAACCAGACTGAGGAAGCAGATGGTCCTATTCTATGTATGTAACATTACGTACACACGGATATATAAACATGATACATTCACTATAATAATTCTCACATACATATACATATGTACATGTACATAATACATACTCTACATACACCAACCAAATATTAAATCCAACATTGTCTGAGTGAGAGAGAGAGAGCAAGCAAAGTGTTTTATACTTTTACAAGTATGAATATAAATATAAAATGACAACTGCTGGTTTTTGGAAGTTGAGATTGGGACACTGAAAAGGATAATGATGCAAGACACACAACACACAACTAACACACATTTGTCATTTGATTCGCATTCCTCATTGAATATATTAAATTTGCAGTTTGCAAACTGTGCTTTATACAATTTGTAACTCTCTTTACGCTTCCCCATTCAATATATTACTCATGAGGAGTGGGAAAGATGGACTTTGACTGGTCTGTCCTGTACTTGATGCGAATGTGCTGAACTGTGAGTAGTTGGTGTATTATATGAATGATATAATATAATACTTGGGTTAGTTTGAAGCTTTGAAGATTAAACATGGTACAATGTGTTGTATAGTCAATGCCCACATGAATATGATCTACAATCAAACTGTGTGTATGCATTAAAGAAACACCCATAAAACATATACAATAATTACATGGGTATAGGGAACACATTTCTCATCATTTTCCTCCATCATGTTGATGATGATCAACTTGTATCCCATAACTCTTTAACACCCAAACGTCAAATCAACAAGCTTGTAAAACAAAAAGTTGACGCACTTTCATTGCATATAGCTCTTCGTGTGTCTCACTTTTTTCAAATCCCATACAATCGTCGGCGAAAAGGACGGGCTCACCAAAAGTCTATTAGGATGAATATGCAGACAGACATGCATGTACATACAGAATGAATCCAATACACACAGCCATCATGACACATGGAACTATATGGAAACACCCACGTCTATCTCTATCTTGTACTCAATTTAACTTGAGTTACGTAAAAAAACACATACACCACCCTTCAGTTCAGTTAAAGGTTACAATTTCAATTTGTACGTATCTGTCAAACAATATAATGCACGTACAAAAAATATTTTCATAATAAGTGATAGCAAAAGCTCATTTATTCGATAGGTACTCTTGAAAAACTATATAAATATATCAGAATGTAATTATTTCTTTTTACACTAAAAAAAATCAAGGCAAAAGATATACAGAATGAAAAAAAAATCGTGTGAAATACTCACAATTATGATACAATAAGTACTTTTAAAACAGAGCTCAATGTTAATACAACATATATTTACAGCAAACGACTTTTCCCTAATGATTTTTTTGAAATAATAAGGAAATCACGTCGACACTGTACAGTTAAATGAACGCAATAAGCATATGGTGAACAGTGTGTATACAGACACATGGGATGAATGAAAAACATCAATCACATGCCGTAACATGAACATACACAAGGGAAATACCATGTGAATTTTCATTTGTAGATAATGTAGACGTGTAAAAAAAACTTTTCTAACAGGTCAAGGGTAGCTAATAGTTCTATGTTCTGGTTGCAATACAAATCAGAATGCAATTTCAATCAGGCACGATATGTGAATTTACATTCCATTCCAGTATATTCCTAAACGAAATCATCGTCCTCAGATGCAATAATAAGTGAATGGTAAATGGTATATCAATATTGTAAATGAAGTCAAGTTACATACATGTAATATTTTGAAAATAAGCCAGGTTTTTTTCTCAAGATACCGACTTCAACTTGAAGTTTAACAGGCGAATTTAATTGAGAGATGTATCTGAAGTATTTGACGTATCCCCATGATGAATGCAAATAATGGCAGGAAATTCGCTGTATGGTTTTGAATAAAGTCAACCTCTACAACGGCACGGCATTTCAATAGGCAAGACATTGATTGTTGTCATTACTTGCTTGTAAACGGTAAAGTCAATGTGTAATTGGTCATGTATAATATAAGTCAACGTAAAGTTGGTCATATCCCATATCCATACAAATAGCAAAGGCAATTCAATAAATCCTGAGCTGGTAATCAAGAATTACCCAGAGGAAGCGAACGGTAAACAACACACATTTCTTTTATAATATCTTATTTGCGAAACAAAACGGACTGCAAAAGAAAAAAAAAGGAGGCGAATGGGAAGGGAAGCATATACGAAAATCCATGTCTAACTGAAAATAAAGCCTCGAACCAAAAAATATTAATTCAATGAGCAAAAATATTCGTACTCGTATCTGCACAATACTGCACATCCTTCATAGTCACTTAAACTTAACGTCTGTGTCTGTACTAACTCGCATATTATCATGTTAAATAAACATACTAAGAAAAGCAAAATACACCGACACTTTTTATGCTGAGGCGCCTTTCGTTTGACGCCTCCATTATTTATTTATTGTTGGCTTCAACTCTACACCACAGATACGTTCATCATACTGAATCTGAAGTTGAGATTCTCAACAACAACAACTGACGTCCGGACAGTGAGCTCAACTCACAATGTTCCAAGTTCTTATTAGTATTACTGCTATTAAAATGTACATACTTCACATTTTATTTGTAAACTTTACATTGTGTAAAGCATGCACGAATTTTTCAAACATGTGCATCTATAAAGTATCTTACATGTAATTTTGTAGTATTATTGCATTAATAATAAGAAGACCAATGCATAATCCATTTTTCGTAGTGTTCGTACACAGTCTAAAATCTAAGTAAAATAAAACGCTTTTTCCCTGTGAGATAAGAAAAATGTGTACAGAAGAGGACACGAACAAGAGAGAATGGCTTAGATTATCACAGAATGAAATATCAAATAGATAAACTGAAGACACAAAGCCATAAATCACTGGTTGAATTATACAGCCTGTGTAATAGTGGTTGTGGTCATGGAGAAGATAATAATTGCCAACTGCATATAATATACACGTAGTCCAATATCTATACACTACATATACACATTATTATATAATAATATCGCACATATTTGCAATATTTACGATGAGATACACCATCCTGGTAAAATCTTCATACTGCAATCTCCAAAAGGGTTCAAACATCAAAACAACCAAAAAAAATTCTTCGCAATTTATAATACGTATAATTCAAATTTTACAAATAAATTGAATGATCATTATCTGATCACTCCTAGCCAATCAGCTGCATACAACTAACCACAGTCCACAAACAACATATAAATAACATAAATATGCCCAAATCTCATCAAATCCATATACAAACTTCCCATTTGATTAGAATCATCTTCAAAATCAAGTCAATAAGCCACTCATTGCCATAGTGGCAATACAATTAGCTATGTTGTACAAGATTATGACTTTGTGTTTCATATTTTTGCAATACTTAATTCTCTCACATCCTTGGTCTGTCTTCCCTCACCCTCACTCGTCTAAACTATTCTACTTACTATTAACTGTTATGTATATATATATTTATAATAAATGTAAATGTAGCTATTTTTCATGGGATATAGACTATATAATATGTATATTGTGTTAATTCCCTCCCACTTATTTAGCTTCACATCTGGTATTATTTCATACAACATGTATATATACATATATGTAATATGTATGTGGTATACAAACACACACATTGTGTATAAATGCAAGAGTACATATTTATATAATACAATTATTTCAACGCCATTCACATTTGGGCTGCTAACATTTCTCTTGTTATTTCGTATCATTTCATTGTCTCAGTTGATTATTCAGTCTTACGATGTGCATTGTTATTCCTTTCCAACATTGTCTCGTGTGCATTTTAGATTACAGACAGTCCATACTGCCGTATTACATGTCATGTGGCATTCTAAAATTCGCATGCGTTTCAGATACACGAGATAGAATCTCATCCCTCTCTCTCTCTCTCTCCCATGTGTTAATTCAAACTTGCATAACAACAATAATAAAACTTTTCCAAATGAAACTTAACGGACACAATGAGATCCATCATGTTATACAATCAACTTGAGTCTAGATTTGGTTTGTTGGTTTATCATTTTGGAGAATCTACGCAAAATATTTTATTAATACACTATAATATTATATTGGACGGAGCTCATAATCTATGTATGGTCCTATGGAATGACCTACTCGAGCCACAGTTCAATTGACGAGAGAGTGCGTGGGCAAAGAAAGAAAAAAGTTACCCTTTAATAATATTATATTACACATGACACTCCATCGCAGTCTATCGATTTAATCAGTTATTAATTTTATACCCCTTCACATTTTTTTGGAGTTTGAAAACATGCAAATTTTGATTCGCAATTCATGCAAAATGGTCTTTCGCACAAGAATTTTCTTTATTATCATACATATCATATCAATAAATTAAGCTCCATATGTACTGAAAAATGTATGAATTTCCAAATACGCATCTCATCTGTCAATACTCTCATCTCTCTTTCTCATGTTATAGATACTTGAGAGTACAGTATTACTAATTCACCGGAGAAAAAAACTACAAGAATGGCGTACACATACTCAACATGTCAAAAAAATTATATGATTTCAAATTAAAATAGTCTGTCAATGACCTACAGACCCAATAATAATAATCAGAAATTTTTTTTTGCCACGTTCTCTCGTTAAATTGTCACTCACAATTCTTGTACCTTTTAGCGTGTACGAAAATAAGTACAATATATAAAAAAAATCCTTCGTTCCTTTCATATATTTTAACACATGTCAATGGCATGATGTAATCGTTGTGGAAGTAATCAGTTTTTCGAAGAAACGAAAGAATTTCTATTGTTGGATAGTGTACACATGATTTAAATTGCTATACGATTTCGTGGATTCTATAAATATGAAGTAATAAAAACACTTGAGTATATGGAAGAAGCAAAACACTTTTCTCCTAAATAAATTGGTCAAAATTGTCTCTACTTTCCCGTTTATTTCGATCCAGGCATCCTCTATTCTATTCGCTCCCTCGGTATTTCGTAATGTCAAATTTACAAAATACAAAAAAAAAAACGAGTCATCAAAGAGTCGGCATCGTTAACTCTGTCAAAATGCAAACTATACAGCTTTGTATTAAAAATACGACTAACGTGTTTTACAAAACCTGAGCATGACAACGTATATTTTTGACTGTACCATATCATCTTTCCTACTTTTGAATCCAACTTTAAATGAAGTATACATACTAGGTAGTAGTAGTAGGTACATTATTTTATTACTAATTATTTAAGTATATATTGTATTCCGTAGAACGAATCAAAGAGTTAGAATCATGATAAAAAGTGTATCTTATTTATACTGGTTCTCAATTCTCAAGCTACTTTTAAAATCATCGTTTTGTAGAGTTTTTTTTTCTTTCATCGTTATTCGAAATTTGTGTCATGTAGTCTATTAAGCTAATTTTAAACAGTTTTGCTATTACTAACACACAAAGAAAATATATAGGATGCTCTTTCAATGTTAGAGAAACTAGAATAGTTAGAGAATAGAACAACAACAAATCTTTTACTTACTTTTGACTTGTTTCTTCACAGGTTTTGTCGCGTCCAACCAATGCTGTAATCAAAGAAATAAAAGTTGTCGTCAACCAACCATACGCCATGAACATTAAAAATCTCAAGTCTTAGTTTATAGTACATATGTAAAAGTAAGTTCTAACGCAAGCCTTGGCCTTGCACATATATTAAAAGTATAGAAACCAGAAAGTAAACCCGGCTACAAATCAAAATTGAGGTTATTAGTGAACTTGCGGTCTTGTAGACATATATAAATACTTGTGAAGTACGCCTAGTGTAGTTTTGAATTTGCAAACCACAATAGCACAAGTTTTCTCATTTGTAATAGAGTAAGTAGTAAATTCAAAACTTGAAGGTAAACAGCAAATATAAATATATACACGTTACATATATCTGTCCTCATCTTACCAACTCGTGCTACACTGCACTCAAACAAGAAAATATATTACTTTATACATTATCCCCTGCAAAAAAATATTACTTTCAGTTTTCATGCATAAAAAAGGTCGGACATTTTATCATCGTTTCTTGTTTACCGAATGGCTCTGAGACCTCAGAATAATGTTTAGTCATTTTTATTCAATCAATTTCTATTCAGCCCAAAAGCCAAATATAAAATTTTGAATTTTTTTAACATTTTATTGCTTAGCCATTCCATCCTGGTGATTCCTGGTGAAAAACTGTTTACACATATAAATATAAATTTGTGTGAATTTTCTAAACAAAAAAAGGAGTAAGACAATACACTCGACCCTTCTTGAGTGGTCTCTCGCTCTATCCATATGCATAAAATAGTTTGGAATAATTTTAAAAACCGCTTGTAACTTGAACTTGATTAATAAGTTGAGGTCATAAAAAAACTCCAGTTTAAAAGCAAACGTCAGAACTTTAAGTTACGGTCAATACAGAGAATAAACACTTGACCATAAATCAATAAAGCAAGGCACGATTTGCAATACTATCCGAAAAGCTCGCCAGCTTTCACATCCACATGTATATGAATCTACATCTTGTAAATGTCTGGACTTGGCTCTCTTTACTGAATGCTAAATCGGATGCATATATTTCCAAAAATTATAAAATACTTTTATTTCTTACCTACGCTACACTCATATCAATTGCATATACGAAATGGTCATTAAATTTCAAAGAAACTCTAGATTTTTTGTACATGACGTACATGCATCCCCACGTAATTAATAATTGGGATTTACGGCAAAAAGAGATTTAAGTAAGCCAAAACAATCACATTGCAAATCTACAAGGGTAAGCATGTATGTGTGTATAATAGTATAGAAAAAATTCCGTAATATCTTACTGACCTGTACGTGATTCGCATCAGTAAACTGGAGCCCAAAATATTCTTTCTCGATAAGGTCCAACGAGTAAAAAACTTGTTCGTACAATTCACTCCCAAGTGCTTTTTTCTTTAAAGTAAATATAAAACAACAACATTTCATTAAGTGAAAATTACACTTATTAGAAACGTATGTTACACTAATTAACCATGTAATCATTCAAGTAATAAGGTGCATACAAGCTCATGTAACACTTGGAATTGATCAAACATAGAAGCTGTACATTAAAATGATATCGGATCCTATAACAAGAGTAATTATTTCAATCAACAATTATGTAATACACGAAAAATGTACCGTAAACGTGGAATTAGCCCGAAAGGTTAATTACAACAATACAACAATACAAAGTCATGTTCGAATCATTCCAAGATAACATTCGAGATTATTTTGCACATTCAAAATAATTATATATACTTTAGTCTACGTGGAGAATAGACAGATTCAATGTAGTTAAAGTATTAGAGTAGTAGTACACCGTTTAATCCATTGAAAATTGAAAGTATTATTATTGTGGGACATATTTATTATTTATAAATAATACTTACGTGTATTTCAATCGATAGATCCGTCCCATCCAAAACAATAACTTTACAGAGAAGACAATTTTTTTGAGCTTTTTTGGGGATTGATTGAATTCCAGGAAATCCTTGTTGTTGTTGTGGCTGAACTTTTTGGATATTTTGGGCAGTTCTCCCTTTCTTTCTTCCCGAGAGGAATCTTAACATTTTGAATTCTCAATTGTATATGATGTATTCCACTTTATTTAGTTATATATATCCTTTCTAGCCATCATATTTTTAATTAGATGTTATATTTGTACACGTTGAATCCACACAATGTAATGCTGCTATATATATATATATAATATATATACTTTCCCCCCCGAAATGACAATTGGAAACAGTCAAATTTTTGTAACGAAAACGAAATTAACTGCACTCGAAATCACAAATCAGCCGTCTACTTAAGTACGTCGTCGTCCTATATGTATCGTAGAAACCACACTTAAATAATTTAATGATTCATTCAAGAAACAAACCTTTGTCACATGGTATTTCTCATTAACAAAATATATTATATTTGGTGACCAAATGAAGGTCTCCTCACTATGTTGTTATGTTTTGTTGGTTGGTTGGTTGTTTTTAGTAAATATAATTTCATACGGGTATCACAAAATTCACAAAATAAAAAATAAAAAAAACATAAGTTGAAATTTGTCACGGACACGTCAATTAAGAAATTGGTCAACCACACTATTCGTCTTAATTGTAATTATTTAAGATTTAAGTAGTCTTCGTCATAAAAGAAACGTAAAAAAATTAACAAGAAAATGCAGTCAGTCCTTCTTCAACGACTGAAATGAAATGAGAAGGTAAGAGAATGAGTCAAACTCAACGTGTGTAAAAAAAGCCTTGAAATGTTAAATCATAAGGAAAACTGCATGTACTCGCCATCCCTTCGAAATTAGAATGAACCATTTGGAATCAAAAGTATTAAATCACTTTGACAGGGGGCGATATATGAGAACTTATACACACGAGTAAATTATTATCTCAACCGGTGTCCTTGGATTTTTGTAGGAGAAATTTAAAGAAGGCGGTCGGATTTTCATTGATAGTCTTCAAGACTGACAGGACTTGATAGATTTAACGACGAAACTCAAAGGCTTTTAGAGCAGAAATAACAGGCATTTTGTCATTATATAATTTACAAATTTACAAATTCATAGGTGATTAAAAAACAAGTGCCACGTCGAGTAGTATTTATTTACAATTTCTAAATTCGACTACAAACTATACAATGACGACGAGGAGACCGGTATGTGTACTTAAGTATGTACTCTATGTACATACTTCAAATCTTGATGAGTATCAAAATCTAATTTATTATAAAAACAAATAAGTAATAATGTTTAATTTAAATTTATAAATTATAAAGCACAAGAAAGAAGTTATTGTCTCCCCACAAGCTGAAACTTCTAACGCAAGTTACCGGAAGTCTTCTCGGCTTGACAAGTCTTTAAGTGTCTCCTCTTCGTACGAGGATGGAGAGGTCTTGCCATGTGCATCTCTATTTTCGTTTGATTTTGGTCATACTAGTAAGAAAATCTTTCTATGTAGTGTATAAAGTTAATGACCAATTCAGAAAATAATACTGATGACGATAAACATTCTCGTATTTCATATTTCATATTTAAAAATCATTGATTTAATTTTAGAAAAATCCATAAAGAAGGAAGACAAGGATATAAGAGAATCTCATAAATATGTTCACAACAGACGTCGAGAGAGTACAAAGACTAAAGCAGGTAATGCTAAAGGGAACAAAACAAAAATACCTAATCTGTTTATTATGTTTGTATTTGAATGTACGTACAAATTACTTTTTTAATATATACAGTAAAAAAAGAAGTTGAAACTTCAAGTGATGAAGACGTTCGTGGAAAAGAAACACAAACCAAAAGGAAGGAGTCAAAAGTTGACGAAAAAGTAAGAGATATGAAGACTTCACAGAGTTATGCAGGTACTACTCTTAAAACTTATTAAAGTTTTATCTGTACATCATTGATTGCATCAGGTGTGTGTAGTATAAATACCTAGTTATTTTTATCACTTCCTTTTAATCCACAGGAAAACAACAAGTTGAAAGTTCAGATGATGAAGACGTGTTGAGGGAAAAAGAAACCAAAAGGAAGGGATCAAAAGTGAACACAAAACGAAGAGATCTAAAGAGTAAAGCAGGTAATGGTTCAACTGTATACAAGAAGTTGTGAGGACTTCATTAATTACATTTATTTGAGTAGTTACACGAATCATTGTAAAAATCATTATTTCTTTAAATTCACAGGAAAGCGACAAGCTGAAAGTTCAGATGATGAAGACGTGTTAAGGGAAAAAGAAACCAAAAGGAAGGAATCAAAAGTTGACGAGAAACGAAGAAATATAACGAGTGCAAAGAATAAAGCAGGTAAGAAACATACCAGCCAGAACAAAAGTTATTATCACAGCAAAACGCACGCAATCACTTGTTTTTAATCCTATTATATTATTTGGTATATTTTAAAATGTCTGCCATTTCTTTGAGTGTAGACGACTCATTGTCAGATGACGTTTTTATTCGATCTCCTCGAAAAAGGGAAACTGTTCTGCCTAAAGTACCCGTAAAACCTGGGGGACCAAGAAAAAGTGCTGATACAAGTAAGCCTGGCAACAACAAAAGTTCAACAATAGTAAACAGACAAGGAGAAGACGAGGAAGCAGAGAATGATGAAACGGAAGAGAAATTTCCAGTAGGCAAACAACGAAAATCCGCTCCAGCTATAACTGTACGATCATCTGGACAGTCTTTATCCCCTAGGAAAACTATCCCAAGTAGTAAAACATCATTGATGAAATCTGCTGCCTTGATTTCTCAAAAAGGTTAATTATTGTAGCACTATCCCTGTGTACTGTACTCGTACGTTGTATGTATGATTAATGAAAATGACATTTTCTCACGTTGTACAATGGTTTTGTGATGGTCGTCACTTAGAACCAACGCAAAAGAAAACAGTGGCTCAGGAGCAAGAGGACTCTGAAAAGGAAAGCACCACGAGTGTTGATAAATTTAATTGGAGCAATGTTGGTAGTTCAAGCAGTGAAGGGGTTGAATCTGACGACGAATCGCGAGCAACGTTAAAATTGAATAGAATCATAAAAACTCATGCCTCTGGTGGCAGTAAGTTACCTAAACAGAATTTAAATTTCATTAATTTTAAATAATTTTATATGAGCATTAGATATGTACATTTTTATGAAAGTCTGCTGCATGTGCTCATTTTTTGCCATTTGAACTACATCCGTAGCTGATAAAGTCTGTAATCATTTATTTTATTTTGACAATACTCAGAACCTGAAACAACCAAGAGTCCACAATCCCCAGAAGGAAAAAAACCTGTTCCTCGTGAAAATACAATTGAAGATGTCATAATAGATGTTTTATTTGATAGTGATTTATCCGAGTATCGACTTCTGACAAATGCCATGGATCATTCAACTGATCATTTAGCAGTCCCACTCCGAAGTCTGCCTATTGAATACTCTCTCGCCACGGATCATTGCTGGGAGGAGGCGAATCCAGGGGTTATGGTATCAGTAACATTCGATAATGCTGCTGTGAAAACGGGTT
>JAIUND010001569.1:0-33153 GCA_034699125.1 Gisinianus flammeolus | reverse complement strand
CTGTCACCCTGAATTTTTTCAGAATTTTACCCACAAAGACGGACGCAGTAGTCGCATTTCCGCAAATTAAGGAAAATTGTCATAGTTCGTTTGTGAACTTAACAGACCACATGTATTGTAGTACTAATAATAATAATTATTATTATTACCGGACAAAGAGTTGGGCACGAAAGTCGTTTGAGGGAAAACAACGACAAGATTATTGGCATCAGCAATTGCGAGGAGTTCCGAATTCTTAATGTAGCTTTTCCCATGAAGCATTCTGCCACACGAGAAAAGCAGACAAAAAATAACACACACACACAACAATTATTTGAATGTATCGGGAAAAATGGTTGGAAATTTGAAATTCAAACTCATTTTTTAAAAGATATATTATTCTTTAAAATGTTTTTTGGACAAAAAGATGAGAGAGAGAGATAAAAAGGAACGAATTTTATTACGCATCGTTCAAACAGCCGTGAAAGTGTATATGTAGGTTACACAAAGATGAATTGTGACGACATTGGACGGGGACGTACATGAATCCAGTGTCTGACATCCCAACGGATGGAGGTCCTCGAGGGAAGAATTCACTTTGATTAAACTCAAACAAATTCGGGACTTCGTCATCTTGCAAATTACATCTCATCATTTTCCTATCTAATTGTCAGTACACAATTAAACAGATGTATAGGAAACACAGAACAAAACAAGAGAAAATGGGATGAAACCATTGAAAATTTACAAACAAATAAACCAATATACCGTAAAGCTCGAATTAAAAGCCTACTCTCGGTTACAAACCCACCTTGAATATAAGCCTAGGCAAAAGGGGAAAATTTGTAGAGATAATACAAACCTACCCTGAATACAAACCAAACTCGATTATAAGGCTATATATATAGGGAGATCATGAAAATTGTAGACATATAGGTAAGTCTAGGCTTGTAATTCAAGCTTTACGGTATAGGTTTCATTTAAATTTAAATAAAATGATATGAAGACCCTTAAATGTATAAATTTACCAGTGGGTTGAATCAATTTCCCTTCGTACAAATAATTGAGGCCTTCATAAGCCGCAGAATAACCACAATTAACGAAACCACTGAGCGGTGTAATCCGTATATTACAGCGAGCTCCACATTGACTCGTCGGCTAAATCCCAATTCAAATTATAATAAAATCCACTTGAATTAAATGTTTTACTAAAACGAAATTGTTTTGAACGATCTATATATACACGAACGAAATTCAAGTGAACAATATAGAAAATATATATCCTCACGGCTGCATGTGAATGCGGTAATTCAATGAACCTTTTCCGAGCATATACAAAAAAAAAACATTGAGAAAATGCACATAAAACTGTTTAATTGAGATTTTTAAGTGTTTTGAGTTTTGAGCTTTGAATTGAATTGACGGTTCAAATGAGAAATTTCATAAGAATTTACTTGACATTTCTGCTGTAGCGCTCAAAAAACAATTTGATGACTTTCCCAGCGCCTGTGAGTGAAAACAAATACAAATCAATTATCACAACCACGAAGGAAACCTCTCTAATAGATATACCGTAAAACTTGAATTCAAAGCCCAGGCTAGTGTCTATACAATTCTTGAAATTGTTCAAAAACCAAGGATAACTCGATATAGCATTCACGGTAAATGACTTAATACACTAGATGAAACGGGACGAAAAACTAGGCTAATAATTGAGGTAGAGTTTTGTAATATGGAGTAGGTTTTTAATTCAAGTTTTACGGTATCTACTTTTGTAAGGATTATTTATTATCAGATGAGAATGATTGTACTTGTTCGGACGATGTTGTCGTATCGGCCATGCTCAATGAAATGCCGTCTTGCTCCTAAATTTTCCAATGGATCCAACAAACCCTGCGATGCCAACTGCTGGATTTTTTTACTCGTCTAAACATGTACAAAAGAAAAAAAACAACACAACAAATTACTTGAAATTATGAAATTATGTACAGCAACTGAAAATATATGGAGAATTTGGAAATTCAAAGTCAGAAAAGGACACAAAAATGCGCATACAATGGTTAAATCCGTATTTCCTCGACTGCACTGAAGAAGTTTGATGGCTTCAATATCGCCAGATCCTTCCCCACAATGATACAATAGCCCCGAAAACACGGCCACTCCTTTGAAATGGGTAGAATGCGCCAAGTATAATTGAATCGCCATTGCTCCACCACTTGAAAACCCGGAGGTGGTTAATTTCGGCTTGGATTTTGAGTTCCCCGACGGCCAAATCCATCTTTCTATATGTATGCATATTCAACAATTCAACAATGTACATATTACGTATAGATTTTAACCCTTTTTCTTTGATTTTGAGTGAAAACGCGTGTCGAGCTTACCAAGTTTTCTTGATTCCTGCTGCTGTCCGAAAACGGAAATCCCTGCGGAGATTAAAAAAACGAGAAACACGCAACTTATTGTTAGTTTCATTCTGATTTTTTAGCTACAAAGACAAACTGCACAACAACAACTGGATAAAAACTGTAATGGAATGAGCAGTGACGATGGACGATGGACGACGAGAGTAAAAATCCCTACTGTTTTTTTACCTTTACTTTTCCTTAGCTTTAATTACACCTTGACTGCTCGATGTTGGATGTACTTCCGCTCATAAATATCAGTTATATCATACGTAATTCGTAATTTGTAATTTGTAGCAAATAGTTCTGACTTCTGATGATTACATAACAGGAATAAAAAGACAGAATTCGTCTTTTTCTTGTACACACATACCTATATTTTGCGGGGGGTTATTACAGGCTAATGTGTGAGCACAGCCACAGTCACAGCCATAACGCAGCCACAGGGTCAACAACTATTGAATGAAGCGAAGCATTTCACCCATTTACCAATGTCCAATGTGGCCAATGTCACACGTAAACAATAAACAGTAAACAATATCCCCAAAGACAACTTTTTTTCATTTCCCATTTCCTTGAAAAATCAGAATGTTTACATTCCTTTCTGTATAGACTCGCAGAAAGGAATCGCCATTAGACGAACAACATGTACATATAATCGTTTCCCTAATTAATCATTATTATGATTCATTAGTAATGCAAATCATCCTATAAAAGAATGGCCGATGGTTTGGTATACGATATACGAGTACTATGTACAACGTATGATGTGCTCTATTCAAAGTTATTGATATATAATGAAATCAAAATGTACCTACGATGAGTGCATGATTTAAGGGGAAAAAATTGAAGCATGATTGTGTTGTGTAAACGTGGGACCGCGTTAAAAGCATGTACTTAAAGTCTAAAAATGCGAATGTGCATTCGCAAAAAACACCTTCTTGTTTTTTTTGCACGTTGCACTCGCGAGCCAAAGATAAAAGTCCGTCTGTTGCTGGGCTGAGAAACGTTTTTTATGTAGCTGTGTGTGATGTGTGTGGGTTGATGGATGTGGATTCAAGGCCAAGATCAAGGCTGACTCTGAATGTGACCGTCACAGCAGAGAACGAGAACGATTCGGTTTCGGTTTCGGGTAATCGGACCGTTCGGGGAGTTCGGGGATTCTTTATATAGAGAGACTAGATTTTTTACAAGTTCAACATTTCAACATTTCAACATTCAAGGCGGGAATCCAACGGATTTCCCTTCTTCTTCTTCTTCTTCTTCATATCCAGTTTTCTTAATGTGGTGTAAAAAGTAAAAACTCTTATTATAGAATCCATTGTGTTAATTGTATAGTAAATACGTACAATTTGTGCTGTTCATTTAATTTTTGCATATATTGCTCGTTTTATCCATTTAATTGCAATTTGTCACTGCATCTCTCTGTCGGGATGTGGAGCTGTGGAGCGGATTTACCATAACAAACTATATACACATACACATTGGCTACATATACGGTATTTAATTACAGGTAATTATTATTATTATTTAACGATACACATGAATATCTTATACGAGCTCAACAACACACCTGCGATGCTCACTTTTCCAACGTAAAACGCATAGGAAAGTCATTTAAATTCCAGGTAAATAGATATTTTGTAAATAATTGAATTCTCTCAATTCGTCTATTCTCCGGCTGATACAAATACAAAAGGAAACGAGTGAATTTCTTTATGACTTTGTTATATTTCCACACTGTTTTTTGTTTTCCCTTTCCCTATATAAATGTATACTTGACTATTTACAGTCGGCAGTCTATGAATTCATACCCTATGAATTTCTTGAAATACTTGAGACGCTCTAAAATTGTGTAAGCTAGGCGAAATGAAAATAATCAAATTTAATTAGGTAATTATCGTATACATATTGGCATTGGCATTGGCATACAAAATACAAAAAGAAGACAGAAGGCAGAATGAAGATATACAGATAGATGAAGTTAAGTTTAGATATTCTAATCGAAGGAAAGTGGATATGGAAATGAGATTATGTATCTTATATCAGTATTATGGCTTTTAAATTTTAAAAGGAAAAGGAACAAGTCGTCTATATAGTTAGAATTTAATTAGAGTTTCCACTTGTGATGTTTACTTGACAGCTGACGTTTGCGTGCGTGTATTTAGGACTGGAATATTATATTATATCGTACTGTACTTACTGAAATTTTTGCATGATGTATATTTTGGGAAAAATTGCATTCCAATTTCAATTTGAATGTCAGTGTCAAAATATGCCGATTTTCATTGTACGATATTTTCATCATATACAACATACAAGGGAAATGACGAAATGAGACTGTAAAACTCCAAATCCACATGCACAGTGTGTGCATGTACGATATGATTGTAAAGTACTGTGAGAATTATAGCGATAACATGTGGCAGTTGATATTCGCACACGAGCACGAGCACACTGCAAAACGAAAACCCCTGTCAAAAAAGTCTCACAATCTTAAGATTTGCATGTACGGTACAATCACAATCGTCGCACTCAGTACATTATCCTCAGATAGTCGGTCCGGTCGTCTCCTCGTATATCAAATTTCCCACGTGTGTGCATAATTTTAACTATACTTATATCGCAATCAGTTTTACGGCAGGCATATAATATTCATTAAGTACTTACGAATTACGATAATAATATAATATTATCGTACATAGCGTGGATGTGGATTTTGATATTCAGGGTCAGAGTCAGAGTCATCATTATCACATCGCATCAACAAAACACGCCATGTACATACAAATAAACATATAATTGTATATCTTATATATACGAATTCAGACGATTACGGATGCTATCGGATCCTATTTTGCCACCCTATAATCCACAGTCACAGTCGCAATGGTTTTACTTACAGATATATATTATTATTATTATCTCTGTGTATATCTCGAGTATCTCAAGCTTTTGCCTTTTTGAGTTTTTCATTTTGAGTTCGTCATTCATTGTCAATTATTGTATATGCGAATTTACACTATCGACACGTTACTGGACTTGAGATTTCAATTTCAATTTCAAATGTGAGAATTAAAATCATACTGACAGCTAAATATTTTTTACTATCGTATGTGTGTAATTATTACATTTTTGATAGTCTTTAGCCACTTTAGCGACAGTCAATCGTTAATATACACATTCAATCGTTGCTCTCTCAATTCTAAATTTCTGAATTCTCCATCACTGTCATTAAATATCGTAAATCCCTTAGTTGACACTAACGATCGTTGACTTATTCCCCGCCCGCTATAAACAGATATAAGTATATATAAGTACGATAATTTTTCATCATCAGTTCCATTTTCACTTTCACACCAACATATCATTCGTACTGATATATGTTCGTGCACGTTGTTTTAAATTGTGATTTGTGATTTATATATTGAATTTCGTCATTCTTTGAGTTTTTTGGTGTGGAAATTGTGAGAGTAAAAGTATATATTTTATATTTTAAGTCAATTCAAATCCTTTTTGCTTTTTTTGGCTTTTGCAGATGTTTTCAACATTTCAATAAAGCCGCTGAGAATATACCTAAAGAATTTAATTGTGATAAATAATAATCAGAATCAGTAATCAATTAATCAATAAAAGTGCTATCGTATATATATCAAAAAAATGGAGAAAGGGAAGATGATTGACGATGAAATGGATGTGGAAGGGGACGTTGATATTGACGTTGACGTTGACGTTGATGATGAAGAAGAGATGATCATGGTGGACAGTAACGAAATGGCGGGTTTCCTTTCGCAACATTCACTCAACATGATCAGTAGTAGTGCTGTGAATAATAATAATAATAATAATAATAATAATGAGAATAATAAAAGAACTGCCTTCCCCCGCACCGATAATGATAGTTTTACCCTCAAAATCATCCCAAAACTAATTCTCACCGATAGTGAAAAGGCAAAGACGGAGACGGAGATCTCCACGAAGGATCTGATGATTAGTAAAATGAATCTAAAAAATGGGGACTATCCCAATCCCAATAAAAATCACAACCCAAATGAGAAGAAAAGAAATTCGGGCGACGATGATTATGACAATGACAATGACAATGATGATGATACTTGTAGGAAATTAGTGGATTCAAATTCAAATGGTAGTGATGATGGGAAAGAGGAAATGGAGGAGAAGGATACAAAAGGTGGGGGTGGGAAGAACAAGATGAAGATGAAGATGAAGAAGGAACAAACGGGATGGAAAAGATATCTGGGCATTTCTCTCGCCATTTCCTCATCCGTCATTTTCTCTTTGGGGATTCTCATTGTGAAGACTTTGAAGGATTATCATCCGTTCAGCATCGGCTTCTGGAGATTTCAGGTAAATATCAAAACTATATTGTACGTATAATCACAAGGTTAAAATCACAAAATCCAAAAAAAATGTGAAGAACTTTCTTCTATAATTTTTCATAATTTCCGTATAATAATTAAATAATTAATGTTCTCACTGTTTTTTGATCAGGGAATTTTATTGCCGTCAATTCCGCTCGTCCTCCACGGTATTTTTGTACAAAAGAAGAATGTTTTCAAGTCCATCCATCCGATTTGTGAGGCTGACAAATTCAAAATCTTTATCTTTCTCTTTGTACGTCTAATAAATATTCAAAATTCCTTTATCAAAAGTCTTACAAATGACAAATATATCTAATTAATTAATTTTCTATTTTCTATTGAATTTATGTTCATATATTTTTATGTATATATAGTTGAGAGGATTTGCGGGTTGTGGAGCCGTCGTATTGCATTACTATTCCCTGAAATTCATGGCCATGTCCGACTCGACCGTGATTGCTTTCTCCACCCCCGTTTTTGTCACTTTCCTTGCTCACATCTTCCTCAAAGAACAATGTGGCATCATGAACGTGCTCTCCGCTTTGATTACACTCGTCGGCGTCACTATCATTTGCCGTCCCACTTTCATCACGGGTGAAGAGGAAATGGACTCGGATTTACTGGTACACCACAATTCAAACGACATCAATTCAATTTTTTTTTTCTCCATATTTCCATATACAAACTGTGCAAAGTTCGGATTTCGGATTTGAATGTGTGATTTTTTTCTATGCGTAATGTAATTTAGATTGGGGCTGGATTGGCGTTGGGGAGCATGAGCTTTGCCAGTTGTGTTTTCCTCGTTCTGCGAGTTCTCAAAGGCGTCAATTATTCAGTCATTTGTTTATTTTTTGGGATCTTTGGAACGATTGAGTGTCTCATTTTATCCGCGGCCATCGGTGTTTTTCAATTACCTCGGACGGAATGGGACTGGTTCCTCGCTGCCATCCTCGCCATCATCACTTTTGTTGGGCAAGGTGAGAGGAAAATGTCGGAAATTATATACTTACCTTACTTAATTGTTAATTGACATGTTTTTTTGGTTTGTTTGTTTTTTTTTTTTTGAGCTGAAATGAAATGACTTTTAATTTATTTTTTTTGTGTGTGTGTGTGTTCAAAAGTGTGCACGACTTTGGCCGTGAAATTCGAAGAAGCTGGGATTGTGGCCCTTTGTCGAACCTTTGACGTGGTTTTCTCCTTCATTTGGCAGTTCATGTTCCTGGGTGTGACGCCCACCATTTTTAGCTTTGTGGGCTCCGTCATTGTCATGTCTGGTGTTGTCCTCATCGTTTTCCGAAAATATTTAATGATGCTCCCCGAAAATCATCGAATGCGAAATGTATTTTGTCTCATTCTCAAATAATCGCGTGTATACATTCAATTAATCTCCGATCCGATAGATTGTTTATAGTTTTTATATTTAAATTCTATAATAATATTGTAAAATATATAAATACTTAAATCCACAGTGTGGATTCCACAAATGAAATATTTTTGTACTCGAATCCTTCTATATTTTTGAAAAAATTGTGTGCTGCAAATCAAAAATGGATCGAGCTCATTTCCGATGTGAGTTTTTTTAAGTCTTTTAAGTCGTCCGTTTCTCTTGATCTCTTTAGGAGTTGAAGAAATCTGTAAATAAGGGAGTTTTTTTATGTCATTCTCATTTGTTTTTGTTTGTGTTGTTGTTGTTTATTTATCATCGTGTGTTATTTTTTGTTTTTTATTGGTGAGATATTAATATATTTCGTGGAATTTGTAGCTATTTAATGTAATAAACTATGTATGTAATAGACTTTGAAAATGGAGTATTTAACGATTTAAGGAGTCGCAATCACAATACAACTGACAAATCACTGATTTGAATTTCCCTCACTTCAAATTCGGATTATAAAATGCTAAATTAATCTGAGTGCGTCCTTCGGGTGAAGTAAATATGATATATGTGCGCACAAATAACACGTTAATGAAGTTCAAAGTCGATAATACAATACAAATTGTTTTTGGAGAAATATCGCTCATTTATTTATCTTTCCCAAACGGTTGAAATTCTTTTTTTTGATTACTTTGATACTTTTGACACTTGAACACGATTATTTGTTCAAACGTCCCGCCATTAAAAATGCATTGTCATTGTCATTTTAAAATTAAGTATAGCTTTGACAGGGACGACTGACACTAAATACACTTTTTTTCAGAGACTATATAAAACGCGGGAGATTGTGATTATTTCCCATCCGGGACGGCTTCCTTGATATATTCTTTGTTTCCGAGCTCTCGAATCCGTTTGTAGAGACAAATGGCGGCCGTGATCATCCACGGCCAGAGGAAGAGGAGTCCAAAGTCCGCAAAGGCCAGCATGACCACGACAGTGACCCAATGATATTCTCCAAGTAGTAGCCAACTCGCTCTGTGCTCTATCCACAAATTGTTCCGATAGATGATGCAGGCGAGGACGATGGTCAGAATCTGGAGGAAAATCCAGCCGATCATCCCCATAATTGCAAACGTCATGATCAACCATCCACTCCGCTAAACAATAAACAACACATTAGCAACATCAATACCACACTTAAATACTATTATTTATTTATTATATATTTTTTGAAAATGCATCATTGCAAATTGAGACGGAAATGAAAGAAAAAAGTCAGGAATAACAATAATAATAAAAAATTGTTATTAACAATTCGGACGCAATTTCGCTTTTGGATGTTCGATTCACCTTGCAAACTCCGATTACCAAAATGAGCCCCTCAATGAAAAAGAAAATGAGGGGGATGGCAAAACAAGAGATGGTGCAGTCTAGAATATACACAAATATTCTTTATTAAAGTCTTTCGAAAATATATATCGGAAGTCGAATGATTCCAAACACGAGTCCCTAATAAATGAAAACTCACTTTTTATACGTTTGTGGACGTCGTTAAAATTTTGATCGTCACTTTTAGGAGCATGATTATCTTTTATATCATACTGTTCGTTGAAATGGTCGTCCCCCAAATACCAAACGGCAAAAATGACACAGAGAGCGAGAGAAATGGCCGCCTCGATCTAGCAAGAATTCATGATAAAATCTATTTTTTCGTCGTAGATAAAATCTCTCTCTCTCTCTCTCATCATCCAAGAAAAAAAAAATATTTTATGCAATAAATAAAAATCTTACGAAACAACAGATGGCAGAGAGAAGGACGCCCCATTTCAAAGGGTCCACACAGCAAAGGCATCCACAGGGATTATAGAGCCCTCGATAGTCACATCGTTGGTAGACTGGGATGACGGAGGCCGCCACCACGTACGACGGACCAGAGTGATCTTCATGAGCATCTGGTTGGCGGGTGTGTGTGACTTTGGACGGATATCTGGACCCAGGTCGCCCTCCTCTAGATCGTCTTGAGGGCATCAATCTAGTGACCTTGTGGAGATCAGAATTCTTTTCTGCTAACTATACGTATTTTCTGAAATATATATATAAAGATGTGGACCATCAAAAAATGAGATGAAACTACATATATGCAGAATTTGACGTGGGAGTCTGTGATTTTTATTTTGAACCCCGCATACGAACAACATTGATTGATGGTCACTTCTACGAGGCGATCGAGCGATCCTTGTCGTTGTCTTTACTTACAATTCAAATATTATTTCCCGCGAGCAAGTTTTCAGTTTTCAGTATCCAAAGAAAATACATACGGATGTTCAGGAGGAATCTGGATGAGGCATGAAAAGAGAGATTTTTTTGAAGATTGATTGGGATTAAACTCCCGCGGTAAAATGACTTTTTTTTTGGTGCTGGTTTTTATCGAGTGGATCTGGACATTTTGATATATTTAAATCGTCTTAACCCCCTAAATTAGTTGCAATTAAAAATATTGCGGGGAGTCATTGAATTAAATTATTTGAATGTGTGTCAGTGTGGGAATTCAAAATCAAAATCTCCAGAATGTACATGCGCTGTAAAGTTGATGGTTGTTGTGTCTCAAGCCATAGAGCGCGGTACAATCACTTCTCCATGGCAACTTTATTATTATATTTAAGCCCCATTTTACAGATACCTTCTTTTACGTTATTACTCTTATGATTCTGTATGGTATGGTATGTAAGGTGCAATTCAAGCATTGAAAATATTAAAGTTCATGTCATTGGCTTAATTTATTGTTGACTCATCAGTGAACAATCAGTGCGATGAGTCAAGAAATTCAAAATTCAAAATGGAATCAATTTCTTCTATAGGTATGTATACATATCTAACTATAATAAAGAAAATTCAATTTGGGAACCAAATCTGTCAATGGAGGTTTTTGTCTACACAAATGTACAAAGATCAAAGAGCAAATTGTCACATATATCTGTAAATATGCCGAGTACACATTACACATCATAGAAAATTCAATTTCATGTACATCGATATCGATAGACAGATTATGAACAGCACAATCTTTTTATGCCGTTTCCCCGTTCGCTAGAAGCTCTTTTCTTTGTTGTTTGAGCCTTGAGACTGCATTGACTGCAGAATGTATAATAATAATTCGAGTGCATCGTAAAATATAGAGAACAGCACATGCAGAAATTGGATTTTTCTTTCTTTCATCAACATATGTTTGAATATGTTTCAATATCCAACATCCAAAGCCAAAAGTTAAGTACATTATAGCTGTAAAATTATTCGTAGTTAACTTTGTCTTTTGGATTTTTGCCTTGTGCCGTTGTGCCTTTTGTCTTTTGTCGTTTTTATATGTCATATCCCTTTTTCTTTGTCTCTCTGGGTTTTTTTTCTCTTTGTCGTTCGCTCACTCATCGTCAGCTATATTTGTGTCTGCAGTGTCGTCTGTACTCACAATCAGAGATTCTGTCGGTATGGATGTGGACGTGTATCTGTATATCTGTATCTGTAGTCTGTAGATTTGATTGAAATTGAAAACTCAGGTAGGTTTTATGTGAAGTGTGTACTTTCCGCATATTGCATATATATATTCCTCTCGCTCTCTTGCACTCTGTATCTCCAATTTTCTGCTGTATAGGATACACTACAAAAAACGAGGAAGAGAGGGGAAAAACGACAGATAAACGGAAAAATATAGGTATACAATATACGAATACACGAATATTATTGCAATTTTGAAAGCTTTAGCATTATGATTTTTACAGATATTATTGTATTGTAGAGTTGTGGAGTTTTTTTTTGGTTTTTAGAAGGCGGTATATGAAATGTGAAGGGTTTTTTGCATGCACGTTCATCAAATTCATGTGTGTGTATTTTTCAGATATATATACACACTCTGATCGTGAGTTCTCTGTGCGAGTTCTGAGTTCTGACTGACTGACTGACTGGTGGTGAGTCAGAGAGAGAGAGAGAGAGAAAAGACTGAAGGCTGCTTAGGACATTGCTATTGATTTTAGTGCACATGTACCGAGCTCAGTGCACCCCCCAACCATCGTCATTTACTTTTTACTTCATCCCCACTTTTGTACATAAATACATATCAAAACAGCAAAAAAAACGGTACAATATGCAATATTCCGCTGTGGTTTCTGTTTCTGCAAAACATTTCAAATTCCATATCTAAAATGTATCTCGAATGTCGAATGTATTCACATTCTACATAGAAAACTGAAAAATTCCATAATAATAATAATAAATCATAATAATATATGAGTAAATCCAGTCCAAAATGAAATGTGGATGTGGAATTTATACTGTCTATAATAATAATTATTATTATGAGAATGAAATGGGGCAAAATGTGGAGCTGATGTATTATTATAGCTTATTTATTAGTATTAGTGCAAAGGAAAGGGGGGCGAACACTGCTATTGATTTTAGGTACACACATGTGTGAGGTTGAATTCGGAATTGTGAGTGCAAAAGGAAAACTTGAGTACATTTGCACTCAAACTTTCCAAATAGTCTCTCTCCGTCGTAGTCCACACAATTCTACATGCACGTGACGAGGATGTCCTCACAGAAACTCAGAAACTCAGAAACTCAGAAACTCTGCTTTCTTTCCTATATATATTTATGTATATTATGTCTACATTCTACATCCACAATTCCGCATGCATGGAAAACCCACACGTAGACATTCAACTTGACGAGTCTCTTTTTGCACTCTCTGCTGGATCTTTTTGTTTTGTACATATGTACATATCTACAGATATTCCTATTCGTTTTCGTACTTGATTCACCTTCATCCTCAGCAAAGAAAAAATGCAAATACAAAATACGAAATACAAAATGCCCAGAAAGCCAAACGCAAAAGCACGAACCTCGTTTTTCTATAGAATAATATATAGTAGACTTTGAACGAACATTGCATTGAGGGAAAACCTGAAGCCTGGAAGCCGGAAACCTCAAAGGAATCGGCTTTTTCTTGTAATCTCACTCAAATCATCTCAAATCTCAATAATAATAATAATAATAATAATAATACGAGTAATAATACAATACAATAATACAAATAGGAATAATTGCGTGATGTTGATGACTTGATGATGATGAGGGAATTGACCGAGTCCATTGAACTAATATGTAATATACAAACTACAAAAACTACAGGGAAACTCTTTTACCGTTTTACCGACTACCAGAACAGAAAAAGCAAAACACACATGCACACACAAACGGTCACAATATACTTTGAAATACTGATATAAATGTTTAAGATATTATTAAAAAAAATTCTTATCCCGCTCTCATCTACAAACTTCAAAGTACAAGAAGTTTCATTGTGTATTCTGGAAATTCATATGGTCTTTTAGTCTTTCTTAATCCACTACATTTTTTGTACCGAATAAGGAACTTTTTGACGGGGAACACACCAACACACAGCCAATAAGCAAAACAAACAGAAAGGAACAAAGGAATACATATAATATAATATAAGGAATTGGAATGAGAATGAGGCTAAAATTAATATTAATATAATTTATATACTGCAGTCAAGTCAAGGTTTTATTGTATGTAATAAATATAAGTATGAAATATATGAGGAGTTTTTTCTCATGTCTTTGTTGTGGTTTCCTCAAACTGAAATGTTGTTGAATTCTCTTGAATTAGCCGTGATCTGGCTGGAGAAATTATTCGTCTTTATGTATACCTAACAATGTATTTTTGTTGTACACGATTTTCCTCGTGTGATTATTTTGCAAGTTAATTGCCACATAAAACTGCATTTTCCCTTAAATGTGTGTACAATATATAATGAAATGATGCAGAAGTAGACAATCGACAATTAAATGGACGTGTGAGTGCAATGATGCGTAGAAAATGTAGAAATTATAACAGTCTCAACTCTCAACGTTGAGACTGTTGGGATGAAAAGAAAAAGATATAAACATGAATATATATTTTAAGAATTTCCTGTCACCTTTTGAACAAAATGTAACCAAAGAATATAAAGAATAAAAATGAAAATGAACAGTTTTGGTTGTTGTAAATTATTTTTTATTTTTATATCATCACATCTCGAATCGTCTATATTGAATTTAGTAAAGTCATATATGGAAATCGACATTTGGCGTTTGTCTTTGTCTTTGCCTTTGTCTTTTCCAAATAGTATAATATATACATAATATTATTATTATATATTTTTGGCTGTACACAGAGATCGACAGACACACACAGACTTTTGGCTTCCATCTAAATTTTGATGCACATAATAGATAATGTCACATTTGCTACCTATTTGCTACTGCATTTTTTCACTGGATATATATCTCAGATATAATCATAGGAGATCTGATTCGGATGCCAAAAGAAAAGACATACGGGACTAAATAAATAGTTACAGATGAAGACAATTCCTATACATACAGATATATATAGTATTAGTATATAGATATGATTAAATGAGGATGCGATCAGGATGATAAAAGATAAAACAATATGGATATATATATATGGATGTAGACAGGAGAGAGCTAAAGGAACATTTGAACTACTGCCAGTTTTTCTTCCGTTTAGAAAAACATTTAAAACAAAAGTATATACCTTACCTAATTATAATTATAATTATAATGAACTCTATCGTCTATAGTCTATAGTCTAAATTCTAAATTATAATTAGGCATAAATACACATACTGTGCGCATTTCACTGCTGAATTTCTTAGGATTTCGGGTTTCGGGTTTCGGGTTTCGGGTTTCGGGCTTCGGATTTCATTCTTTAGAGTCAGAGGTCAATGAATTATATAGAGTTTGGATTTCCAATTCTAATTCTAAAAGCGTATCGTCAGGCAATTTTGAGAATTACTGAATTACTGATTTAGTCTGAATTACACACACACACACACACAGAGATTTGATTTGGATCTTTGTTTCATATTTCATCATTTATATCTGTATGTTATATTCTTGGTCTTGGAGTTTGTTTTGAACATAAATCATTTCACTGAAATCATCCGCATAAAATTCGGTAATCCTTATTAATGAGCAAAGGAATTCGGAATTCCACTGTGTAAATACTCACAAATGTAAACAAAGACAAACAAAGGAGAGGAAAACATATAACAAAAAACATTTTCGTATTACAAATATATATGGGGAAATGAAAATATGATTGAAGCTGAAAAAACGTCGTAGGTCGTCGTAATTATCTGTATTTACATATTTTACTATATATGCTCATTCATATAATCCTCATAAAACTCATAATCATCACACGTGTAAGCATAATACATTTACATACATTAACATGACAAACACAAATGCTGTTATGACTACATATATCTACTTATATTCAACAATTCCTTTATGTTTTCCCTCATTAAACATTAGGATTTAATTATTGCGCTTTGGCTTTCCTCGTTTGTTGTGTTGTGACTATAAACCTAACAATTACAATTAACAAAATCGCATCGCATTCGGCATTCGTGTACTTGAGCAAATTATATGAAATATCGTATACGATTCACTAGACTGTTTTTCCAACCGACATACGTCTAAGTCTTACTCCATATATAATTCCGAACGGCGTTCAAGTCGTACATAAAAATACAAAATACATAATCATAAAAAAAACCGTGGGTATTTGCGTTTATTTGATGAATTTGATGAAGATTAAACCCTTCTGGATATGACTTATTAATTATTAATTAATGAGAGGAGTTTCTCAATGTGGGTGTTTTGGGAGATGATCGGTGACGACAACTTTTTTGTCAAAATTTCTTTGTTGTGTCTCCTAGCTCTTTCATCCACCCACGCACACACTCTGTAAACAACTGTGTCAGGAGAAGGAGAGAGAGAATCCTCCACAGTGAGTATATTTATATGTATAGCAATTTAAATCATGAGCGTGAATGAATCCCTTCAAAATATATACATATAGTAAAAATGCGTCATGAGGACGAGAGAAATGACAAATATCTGTATTATACATGAACAAGAGGCCAACAAGGGGATGTTTTTTCAAGAGATGAAGATGAAATACGATAGACGATAGACGATAGTTGAAAGAATCCCAATGGAAAAAATATTATGTGTGTCGATAGACATATATTGTATGGGTAAGTATTTTATGTGTCCCTTTCTGTCTGCCTTGCCTGTCGCATGGTCGTCATCATTGTCATTGCCATCGCCATCGTCATCACGGGCATTCGGATTCTCATGGTAAATGCGAGCAATTTGAACTCTAAACGAACGAGAATGACGCTTCACATTCACATGTTTTCAGACTCAAAAAGAAAAAAACTGTGTTCGTGTTTTTCCATGATGTTTTCCATGTTTCATTTCATTTCATTTCATGGAGTTGGAGTTTCGAGTTTCGAGTATATAGGTTTTGGGTTTGCTGGTTTTGTTGGTTGTTTTCTTGACGACCACGTTCACGTTCTTCAACTTGATTTTGGATCTGGATTCTCTATGTGTACATATATACATTCTATTCTATTCTACCCACGCAATCATTAGCATCAATTCCCTTCACCATGCATGCACAGCTGTGTATTCGCTGTTATTTTTTATTTTCTCTTTCTCTCTCACTTACGAGTATTTGCATTACACCATTTCGCATTTCCGATCCCAATTTCCAGCTCCAGCTCCACACAGCTCCAATATTTCTCAATCGACTACTGCATAGGTGCAATTTAATTCATCAAAGAACATTACAAAAAATCCACACGGACGCATTTATTTCCAAATATACAGATAATTCACATTTTTTTCAGTATACTTTTTTCACACATCCATACAGAAAAAAATGCAATTTTCATTTTCACTTCCCGAAAATCCAAAATTTGTAGATAATTCGTATATCTATATATTTCGTAATAAGTTGTGCGTGTATAATTCGTAATTCATGTTTGGAAATTGTGTGTGTTGCGAATTGGGATTGCCAAACGGGAAAAGGAAATAAGGAATTAACCGAATATATATTTTGCACTTGCACATACATTTTACATTTTACAATTTCCACACACGACATATGTGAGAGCTCAAAGCTCAAAAGAAAAATGTATGGAAAACTTTCAACTGCTACTCTCAAAACTGCTCACAAGTTCAAATGTACAACAAAACAAAGTACACACACGCCAAGAAAATGTGTGAAAGAGAGAGAGAGAAAAAAAAGGCAGGCAGGCACAGGCACTGACCTTTGAATTTGATTACGTAATGGACAATTAGAGGAATGAACTTTATGATGCTCTGACTGATCCTCATTCTGATAGTACAGAAATACATATATTGTGATGTTGAAAATATAATACAAATTGATCAAATTGATCCGGACACATTCAATTTCCTTTTGCTCTGAGTTCTCTCCACACATCTCTATAGAATTTATACTTTATACTATATATCTGTGTCCGTAATTTTGTATTATTAGATATACCAATACATCTGTACTTTTGTCCTTTTTGACCATTAGACATTCGACATTCGACATTCTCAACTCGATCCTGCACACAAACTATATTATACAAACACCAACAAATTCTTGGAGCGTTCGTAATTGGTATAATTCTTTTTATTGGATTAATTTCCGCTACTAAGTTTTTTGTACTTTTATATCGTCATCGTAATAGAGTTGGACCTTTGACTTTTTGTACTCGAACTTTTCTTAGGTTCTTGAACAAGGCATAAATTCATAAATACATAAATACATATCGTCTGTTAAGTTCACAAACGAACTATAATTATTTTCCTTAATTTCGTTGACCTGCTCCAAAGGTCAAATGGCTCAAGATGGAGCTTTGGATCCTGAGACATTATTGTCTGCCATGGCCTTTTCTGTCACCCTCAATTTTTTCAGAATTTTACCCACAAAGACGGACGCAGTCGTAACATTTCCACAAATTAAGGAAAATCGTTATAGTTCCTTTGTGAACTAAGTATATGAGATTTTTCTATAAGTACACACTATTCGTATAATGTGAATGTGACATTACTGATAATGATAATAATTCTGGATTTTCTTGGATATATTCTTCATTTACAGATATCTATACAGGACAGATATGAACCATGGTTCAAATAAAGTATGCATACTTTTGCGCTATATATATACACACATACATAGTGCAAACTGCAGTTCATTTCCTCATTTTTTCCCCTTCTGCCTTGTGGAAAAGCGCATTAAGATATATGAAAATTTAATGATTAAATGTCTTGGGAGGATGACGATGATGACTCATCACTGTCCATATCAGTGTCAATGTCAATGTCAGCCTCATAAATGGACATGAAAAGAGGAAATGGAAGGTCATTCACGATCACGATCACGATCGTGTCTCGTCTGGACAAAAAAGAAACTGGAAAACTGATGAAACATATCGTACATATCTATATCTATATGGAAAAGGTTGTCGGCACTTGATTTTTTGGAAGAAAAGTATATTTACCAAAAAAATAAAGGAATATTTATATGTAAACACAGTAGTTAAAATTTAAACACCTTTAAACTTTGAAGTTTGAACATCGATGATCGATGTGAGTTTAAAGTTTGACTCATGGAGATTTTTTAAATGTTAATGCATAATGGTTTTTTCCAAATGTGGACTTTGTATCCCACAATTTTAATGGAGTCCACATTATTCTGAGATACAACTCACATCAGTCAGTGAACAACATATTATTACGTAATTTTATGATTTAATTTGCAGAAGGCAGAAAAGGGAGATGACAAAAAAAAAGGTCTTGAAGGCAAACGTTTTTACTGTAATAAAAATATGAATATGTGAACGAAATGAAGCATATTTTGATAAATTATTATTATTATTATTATTGTTATTATTATTGCAAATTATGAAAAATTATTTAATTATGGAAATTGTGAATAATGAAGGTTGAGTGGGAAAAACATAGCATACATGTGAACATGATGACCGCATATAATATTTATCTGTACATTTTGCAAACGTTTGTTTATAAAGAGAGTATTAATCGAGTAAATGTCGCACGTATTTTACGTTATAATTAATATAATTATCACAAAATGTGCTCTCTCTTTACGTTGTCCCTTTTCCTTGTGATTTTCACACACTTGTAATTGTAATTGTGGCGTATTTTTCCCTCCTCCGAAGGTAATTTACAATTTACCCATAAATATTATGAACTTGGATTATTTATGTGTGAGAGAGACAAAATGGAAGGTTAGAAGAAACAAACATATTGCGAATTAAAACTAGGTAGAATTACGAATTGTGAATTGCGAATTTCGAATTGAGGGGAAAACAAAAGTATAAAGTAACGTAAATACAGAATGTTGTGTCGTATGAAGACTTCTTCAGCAACAATTCAATTTCAATGCTAACAATATAAGTATGTTCTCGACGCCAAACCACAGCAAAAAGTGTACTTGCAATAAACAAAAACGAAGCGAGTGAATGATTCACTGTGAAAATCTACAATCTACCTAAAGACTTTGGAGTTTAGGGTGAAAAAAAATAAATAAAAACGACCGGCTGAAGGCTGAAAACTCTCTCGTCACATTTCATTTCAAGTCTATACACTTTTTTTTCACAACAATGTGTAATATAAATATGCAATTGCATACATTGAATTGTACATAGATATATATATATTAAGAAGGACTCTGTCGATGTATACCACAAAAAATGGAAACGATATCGTAAATATGTGTAGAATCCCAATTTAATGCTTTAATTTAAATCAATGGGCTTTCATTGTTTCATTTCCCACAATTTTCCCTTATTTTTTCACGACTCAAAACTCTCAAGCTCAAGCTCAAGCTCAAAAGGTTCTATATAATAATAATAATATAACGGATGAAATCTGACAGATTTTCAAATATAAGATTTACAAGATTTCCATTGAAATTCATAATTTCACAGATTTCAGATTTCTTTAAACGTTCTCTCAGATCCAAACCGAACTTTTTGTCTATACACGTCGAATTCGAATTCGGATTCAAACTTTGAACACAAAAGTGCCCATATCATTTTTACCGTATTTTGTACATATATATCCATATTTTTACCGAATCCATGCACAATTACCCTTTGCACGAGATGCTTATTATATGTATCTGTGCTTACGGTGTATCTTGTGATCCATCCGATGTACTACCAGACAGATGGGAATCCTCATCAACATCAAAAAAAAAACTCAACTTCAACTGTCATGTCATGACATGAGAAATGGCAAATAGCAAATAGCAAATAGCAAATATAGACTAATGACTCATGTCCGTAGCCGGTCATCAGTATAATATACATACAAGAAAAAACATGAAGAATAAATGAAGATTCTCCCTATACATTCTACATTCTACATGTACGGAAATCTGCCAAAAAATAAATAAAATACCTACCTATAATTTTTTGTGGGCATCTCCACACAAATCCACACATCCATCGTCCATCGTTCATGTACTGAAGCTGAAACGATGAAACTGAAACAGAAACTGATGCATCATAGAATCATAGCAAAAAGCGAGAGCATTTTAAGATATACCTAAAATATAGACATAGCCTCGTCATGCGTCAGACGGTTTCAGTTTAGTTTCAGTACAAACTACAAACTATACAAACTACGAACTACGACGACCATTTAGGATTCTGCCAAAGCCAAAGCCAAAGCCAAAGGAAAAGGGAAAAGGGAAAAGTAAAGAGCAGAGCCAAAAGTATATACATAATATTGTTTGAGTACACTTGCACCGGGGACTCGCGAACTCGAACTCATCCCAGCATTTTATTCGCTCTACATTCTCAACTATATGTACGAGGTCGTTCAAATTGAAATGTCAGTTGAAGGATCATTTTTGATAGGAATGAGATAGAACAAAACTTATTTTTTTTCTAAAAGTGCTCTTCAATGCACATAATGTATTGCTCCGAATGGAATTCTAAAGATTGAATTCCATTGGAATAAAATGTTTTTCTTTTGACTGGAAGAACGCTGAAAATGTGGACTACACCTCTCATCATCACTTAAAATCTCCCTACCTTGAGAGATTTCTTGAAATTTCAAAACAGGTGATAGAAGCTTGGGTTGAGATCAGTAGAATATGGTGGGTCAGAAATTTCTCAGAATCCGAATTTGGCGAGGGCGTCGAGTGACACTTCGGACGAATACGCGGGGGCGTTGTCATGGAGCCAAATTCGATTCTTTTGTTTCCCTCTCCCGTTATTTCTAATGGATTGGGATAATTTCTCCAATACTAAAGCATATACAGAATAGGATATTGTACTCTTTCATGGCATGTACTGGATTAAAAAAATCCCGTACATATCCGATAAAACGGAAACCATAATCATCCCGGCGGAGCGTTCGGATTTTGAACGGGTTGCTACTGTTTCCCCCTGCCACCGCCACTCTTTTGATGCAGCGCAAATCTAGGGATGATGAAAGTGAACCCAAGTCTCATCTGTAGTGACCACATGACGAAAAAATTTGGGGTCTCACTGGAGTCGTTCTACTTTGAAGTCGAACCATTCGACTCTTTACTACTTTTGAGAAGACGTCCCAGTCTTCCACATCTAAACGGAAGTAACTCGACTGAGACTAAGTTGATGGTGCAGGATATTTTCAACAGACCCAGTTGAAATCCCCGTTTCATCCTCTATCTGTCGCACTTTGGTTCGTCGATGCCACTGCATGAGGTGTGCCTATTCTTTATTGGTTTTTGACTGACGGCGGCGATTGGATGACTTGCGGTCTCCTTCTCTTCAAGGCTCAATTGTCCTCCCTTAAACTGTGGACACCATCCTGCCACTTAAGAATTTGATAGAGCAGACCCACCTTAAACTCCCACCAACAGCTCATAAATTTGCTTTGGCTGGTTTTTTTGTAAGGAGAAAAATATGAACAAAATTCCCTTTTGGAATTTCTAGATCTCCATGTTTTCGCTGGTCTGTCAAAATTCAGACGACTCTAATTACTGAAGTACAAATCCGAATTGCCTGTAATTTTCCAAGTGACATTGTTTCGTGCTCCTCTCGCACATACTATGAGTACTGCGCCGTATCTCATTCCAATCGAAAGATATATGCAACTGACATTTCAATTTGAACGACCTCGTATATATATATATGTATGTTATGTGCAGATGTGCACATATCTGTACAATACTTTTTCCTTCCAACTCCAAAACTCCAACCATGAAACCATATGCGAGAATGCATGAGGACAGCAAAAAGACAAAGACAAAGGCAAAGTGGATACACAGTGCAAGAATATATCTGCACATTTTCTGTACTCTGTATCCTTTTATTTTAGTTTTATGTTTTATTATATGTATGTACAGAGTACATGCACGAGTCAGAGAGAGTGTGAGAGAGAGAGAGAAAACTAAAAAACTGCATAGGTATATGCGAATATATTTGCAAATATCTACGGAAAATACTCTTGATGTTCATCATCTCTGTTTTCCTCCATGGCAAAATGGCATGAAAGGAATATCACAGTACTTATTTTACACGCATAACAAATGTAAATGGAAATGGAAAAGCTCCAGGCGACGACGACAATACAAAACTATATATTCACAACTCGAAAGTCACAGAAAGAAACACTTTGAACTATGAGTAATATGTATAATATGATGGAATTAAAATTGTTTGGTTTTTTCCCCCTTTTTTCTGTTTGTTGTTTGTTGTGTGTGGACTCAGCTGTAATTTCCAAACACTGCACTGCACTGCAATGAGATCGTGAGAGAGAATCCAGGCAATATAATACATAAATAAGGAGGAAAAATACGATATATATTCGTTCGTTTCGTGTGTAATTACAACTTGTCATTTTTCTATCAGTTTCAGCCCATTTATGTACGATGTATCTTACTTACAAAATATATGACAATGATATTTACATGTAAATATGTATACGTTTACATGATTAAACGCTGATGTTTGAGTGCATGCAGTGCAGCGAGTAGACGCGAGAAACAAAGAAATGTTTTGTAGATTATATTATATAGAGATTTTTGTTCATTTTACTAATTTATATACGATTTAGGTTTTTAGAATTCAGACTGTTCCGTGTTGTTTTTTGTTTTCATTTTACAACACAGACATTCAAATTTTAAATGATTTGATCATATGTTTATATAAATGTTGTGTGCATTGTAAAATCGTAATCGTAATTGTGATTCTGATTCTGATTGTGATAGTGATGCCAATTGTGTGTGGAGTCATTAGGTTTTAGCGTTTTCTAAACAATGGCAAATATATAACTATAACTATGTGGATTGTTATTAGTATTAGTTTACTAGCTGTGAAAAACTTGTCACATAGGCAAATTATTTAGTTAGCTGTTACATATACGTATAGATGTATATGTATCAACTGCAGATGAAAATCCCATTCATGAAAGTTGAAAGTTCTGTTCTGTTCTGTTATGACTCAAAGTTCTATTTTCTATACGCACATTCATACTTATACATTTTCTCTCCTGTTTCAAAGTCCACATCAGTTATAGATGAGATGACAGTTTCGACTTTGACTTCAACTTTTGGAGTCGTTGGAGTTTGGTTTCATATGTTACAACATTTCTCTATTATGATTCAAATATTATTATGATATTTCCCCATCAATTTACAATTTATTTACACACATTTACACATTTCCGCTCTGAATAAATTACATTGCACATATACATATAGCTCCCTTTTTTTAAAGTGTCTGTACTAGTACTCGTATGTCTGTGTTGATTTTGATTTTGACTATCGGCTTGTGAGCATGCTGTCGTTAAATATATTATTAATTTATTATACTTGCAAAATTCAAAATACACGATATTTGAAAAACACATAATATATGAAGATGACAAACACAAAAGAAAACACACTCGATAGGTCATCTCTGCCCTTATTTTTATTTTATTCTATAATATATAGGTAAATATACTTGTATTCATTCTTTTGTCAATTGTAAGGAAATGGAAATAATGGAATAAAGGAAAAATGCGGAGGATTGTGGAGAATCCGCAATGAATTATTTACAATTTACAATTTATATGAATATAAGCCGTGTTTAAATTTAAGCGAAAGTAGGTTACGCAACAACTTGGAAGTTGGAAGTTGGACGGAGAAGTGTTTGAGAGATGTCGATGTTGAAGTCGAAGTCGAAGTCGATGTGGACTTCCGATAGACTGATAGACAAAAATATACCTATACAATACAGAATATGTACAAGGTGTGAAGATATACTACTTGAAAAATAAATAAATAAACTCCAGCCCACAAAAGTTCCGTCTTCACCTCTATTATTTTCTCCATCTCAACTCAATTCTCAACTCTCGACCTCGTAAGAGTATTTAAAAAAGCTTAACAATCATTTCATTCTGAATAGAATGCGAATGAGAATGAGAAATATATAGAAATAGACACACAATTTACATTTGTTTTACATTCCCTTTTCATTTTCATTTCCTTTAAATTCACAGATATTTCTCAATTGTGAATACACAGTCACACACACGTTGAATTCAGCTGTGTGTGCTATGCTGCGGAATCTCCAGCTGACTCTCTTTTACACTTTCTCTGTTTTCTGTTTCAGTTTTCAGTGCATGAAAACAAAACGCGGATTCCAAATTCCCGAGTAGTATACATATCTGTATGTAAGTAGATTAGGTACATTCACGAGTTTCTCTCTCGGAATTCGTTCGGGATTTCGGGACTCGTTCAATTTCAATATGTTCGGATGGTTCCGTGAGTGAAAAAATATGTGTGTTACGTCGCTACGTCGTAGGACTTATTGGGGCGACCCATCCCATGGACTTTACATATACGATATACACAGTACAGTTACACAGTACATTATTGAGCGGACGGGCAAAAAGGAGCATGAACGAAACATGAAAAAAAACGGGCCACACTTTCATGTGAATTGTGTGAATGTGTATATAGGCAAGAGTAAGAGTTAGAAAACCGAGTGACTCCGAAACTCCAAAACTCCGAACTCGGAAACTTGGGAACTTGGAGTTCTCGTCACGCAAATCCAAAACCAAATACATAAGATACATAGAGAATATAAGAAACTTGAAAAAACATTGCACTCTATACTGATGTCATGTATCATGTATCTACATCTACATATTCCTCAATTCCTCTGCACCAACTACTATGTACAAATAAATTGTGTGGAATTCCCGTTGAATTGAATCCAAAAAAACCCAAAACCCGAAACCCAAATCCCGAATCCCAAATCCGAGGGAATATGTACATATATATATATAACTCCACGTTTTCTTGTATATCCAACCTCTCTCTCTCTCTGTATATATATAGTTAAGGTATATACACAGAGATTATATGGCTCTGACTGGAGTTCACCTGCAAATATCCTGTACTCAGAGCGAATTTCCGTTTCCTTTACACATTCACATATTCACATTTCACATTACATATATACAGATATGGCTGGTGTTGGTGTTGGTGCTGGTGTTGGGATACAGAGTACAAAGTGTATAGATATTATTATGATATGATTCCTCCCACTATACTTTTACATTATATAACGTTCACGTTAACGTTTCAAGATCCCACAATACTTATAATACAGATATAATATCACAAGACATATAGATATTTACAGATATTATTCTCTGCTCTGCTCTCTGTTCTGTTTTCTGTTTTCTGTTCACTGTTCCCTGTTCGTATTCGCATTCGCATTCGTAGGAGTTGCTCGCTATAGCTTTGACTGTGTGCATACATATATCCCTTTTCAGTTCCACTAACCAACGAATTTGCACTCAAGTCGTCTGCAGTAGCTCCTCTCATCCTCAGTCAGTAGCTGAACTGAAAAAGAAAGAGAAACACACAGAGAGATAGAGATAGTCAATCCTGTGCTACTGCTACTGCTACTGCTACTGTGCTATTACCATTGCTGTGGGTAGAGCAAGAGCATATAATAATATACATATATTATTATTATTATTATAGAGGAGCACTCACTCACTCACTCCTTCATATATCGCCATCCTAATCGTATATATACAGATATGTGGGGGGAAACATGTGCAAAATCGTGAAAAACATATAGAGTCAAGACATTGCAAGTGTCAGTAGTCATCTGTTCTTCCTCTTGTCAATATATATAAATATATCCAACAATATTCTACATTCTCCATTCACAACACACCAAGTCAAACCAAACCAAACCACAGCTCCATGATCAAAAACATGAATACACAATCACAATCAGACTCAGTTTAGAATCGGAATCGGAATCGGATAGAACTCACAATCATATTTATTAATCCTCAATATTTATATTATATTGAGAGATTGAGAGAGACAAATCCCTAAGCATTTCTTGTTTCCAACCCCAAAAGATATAATATAGACAAAGACAAAAAAGTTAAAGTGTTTGGTTGAGTGTGTGTGTGTGTTTCTTTTCTTTTGTTGACTTTCCATGTGAGAGTGACCGAGCAAAAAAAGACGTTAAAAAAAAGTAAGACAAAGACAGTGGGAAATAAATATAAATATATAAGTGTAATAATTTTGACAATTACGATTTATCAACCACGCAAATACAAATACAAATACAAAACACGCAGTTAACGTTAACATCATCATCATCATCATAATAGTTATAATAAAACGAGAGGGAAAAGTGTAAAGTGTGGAGTGCATGTGGAGAGTGCGTAAAAAAGAACACGAACAACTGCGACAGATAATAATAATAATAATAATAGTCAAATAGTCAACTCAATCACATTAAATATTAAATTGTGAGTCTGTCTGTCCGTCTGTCTGTCTGTGAGCGAGGGAAAGTAAAGAAGTAAAAATCCTCTGTCATTTTGTCCCATTATTAACTCAATTAACTTAACTATTTACTAGATATGTCAGACGACTCGAATCTGTCTAGTGTTTTCACAGTGTATAATGTCGCCTAATATTTATTTATTATTATTACTGTGATTACTGTGCTCACAAAGTATATTTAAATTTAAATTTAAACCTATACCAACACCAACAACAATAACAGCAGAAAAAAAACTGTAGAAAAATAAGCAGCTCTCATTTAACATAGTCAACCATCATGACGAACTTTATAAGTTTCAAAGGAAGAAAGTGACCAAATCATATAATAATATTATATTATATTATTTGACATAAAAAAAAGTGTCTGAAGATTAAATATAGAGAGAATTCTTGTTTGACTAACGTCAAAAAAGGAAGTTTTAGTGTGTGAAAACTGTGTGACTGTGAGAGTGCAGTGTGAAATAAAGCAGGAGCATGAAATCCCGATTAAAATTTAAATAAATATCCACATTATTTATTCCAACACACGACGACCATCGACGGACGATCAACGATAAACAGACGAGATTTTTATTCAAATATATAATAATAATATATATCCAAAGTTAAAAGTGAGTGGTTTTTTTCTCGTTTGTTTGGATTGAATCTTGATTCATTCATATAAGTACAGAAGAGAGAGGAAAATGGTGTCAGTGAATGTGAATTCAATGGAGCGGGTTTCTCCAGGGGGATCCGATGTGATCGTTTTCGATGAGGATATGGGTTTTTCAACTTCCAGCTCGGATAAACTCTGTCAGTATGAATTGAGGTGAGCTCACTTTTCCCCACATTCAACATTACATTGTTGTTCTCATATTGTTATTGTCAATTGTCATTGTCTTTGGTCTCTTGTGTTTTTGTGTGTATTTTGTTATCTGTAGAATTTTTCAGTTGTTTTCGTCTCAAGAGTATATTTTAATATGGGTTTTTTTTGCCTTCACCTTTTTGACAATGATCAAAAATAAAGACAAAAAATAATTGAGAGAGAGGAAAAAAGGAAGTGATGAAAAAAATGATGACAATCCAGGCACACATGACGTTGATACCTAATTGACAAGTGCACACAATTGGAATTATAGATACTAAACGACCTGTGAATTATGAATATGAATAAAATTAACCATGAATTGCCCATTCAAAGTTGAGAGAGAGTTTATTTTATATTACGATATGTATATATACTTAGATATTCCCTTTTGATTCGTCTGTCGCATGGAAGCATATAGCCGATTTTCAGACAGTCAAATGTTTATTACAATACAATTACAATATTACTTGGGGAAATTGTCGAATATGTAATCTTTAAATTTTTCTTTGTCATTTTTAATAGTTATTTAGTAATAATTGTATACTAAAATTCAAGGTAATTTTTATATGGTAATATTTAATTTTACAATAAAATTCATCAGTATATAGTTGAGTTGCCAGTTGAACATATACAATAAAAGTCAAGGTCCTTTACAATTAAGATTTGAGATTCAATTAAAAATGAATAGAAATAATAACAATGACTATCCTCTATCCTCATCCTCATCATGTTCAGTCAGCCGCGAATCCGTCAAAAGTCAGATCACAAATCACACATCACAGAAAAACAAAACTGACTATGCACAAAATACTGGGAAACTCTGAGGGAAATCACCTGAATTTTTCAGTTCTGTTTTCAAAAAAAAAAAAACTTTTGATGCTTTCTCGCTCAAAAACCTTCGGATGAAGATTTCCTTCCCAGAGATCAATCCGTAGTTGACATCTCAATGAACGTGAACGTTTACATGTACTTTATATTTCCTGAATAAAAATTCCATCGCATACCTATAAGTAAAAATAAATAAAATGCCTGAAAAAACACTCACTCAGACTTTGAATTTGAATCGTCAGTGACGATTCGTCACGTGTATGTCTATGTAAAATATCTGTACATATACCACTGACGAATGTTAACTTTTTGGTAACACGCTTCAGCAATATTTTTATTGTTATTGTTGGGCAAAGAATTCCACTTCCACACAAAATTCCACACATGACTTTGAATTCTGTCCTAATCTCAATCATATCATATCATTATCCCCATGTAAATCTTTATTGTAAAAGGGATTTCATATACTTCCACACTTGAAACAAACCCCCATTATCTCTGTATAACTAATATATACGTAAATAAATACAGTCTCTATACCGCTGAATGTCTAGCAGTTTAGCATATCACATATAAATATATCTGCAATTATATATATATATACATGGGAAAAGGAAAAGAAAAAACATTTTAAAATTGACTTTGACTTTGAGAATCTCTCGACGACACACAATCACAATCACACACGAGATTTTTATACAATTCCTAAATATTCCTGCAATGAAACACATATGCACAAATACTATTCAAAAACGTTTACTATATTACTATCACTTTTACTATTGTTTTTTAGCATAGCAAATTCCGATTTGAATGTGTATTAATTGATGTGGGGTTGATTTCATTAGAATCATTAGGATAAAAAGACTTGTCGTCGTCGTCTATACAGATAATTTGCTCATTTTTTTTTCTTTGGATTATGAGGGGAAATAGAAGGAATATAAACGCTCTGCTGTGGCATTGAGCCTGTGCCTTTTGAGCAGACAGATATGTCTGCAACAATTATTGTGAATTCTTCACACTTTATCCTCTGTTGGATTGCTGGAACCTTTTTGGAATCTCTGTGTGCGTGTCTTTTTGGACGGTGTATATATCTGTATATATAGGATAGGATTGACGAGTCAATGTAATTTAAAGTGTCCATATAATTTGATGATTGACAATTGACATACTTGCCACCGTTTATTATATATATACGATATGAGAATTTTTGTTAGTCGTCTACTCTGTGACTGTCTGTGAATATATAGTGTGAATGGGATTCGAATCAGTGAATGGGAATGCATTGGAAATCCAAGTCCAAGTCTGACTGTGGCCATAATAATAATAATAATAATAATATGTACATACATAAAAAGGAAAAGGAATCTCGTCTCTGTTCTGTTCAAATGGTTGTTTGAATTGATATATCTTAACAACTCTTTAAAATTACTCAACTCTGTTTACATTGGCCACGATCAAAACACAAAAAATCATGAAATGACGAAATGGTAAATGGTCAAATAAAATGATGAACCGAAATCAAAAGTCAACAGTCAAAAGTCAAATGAAAAAGGAGGAAAAAAAACGAACGATAAAAGGTTAAAACTGGTTTTAACATTTTTTAACTTTGGGCTATGCTATATAACTGCTACAAGGAAAGGTTTTGCCGACTGTATATACATAATATCTCAATTCCAGCCGGTGCAAGTGGAAAACTGAATGGATTAAAATATTGATCCTCACACATGCTTTATAATGTGTTGTTGTATATTACATATATATATACCTGTATTTTTTGTAGGTACTTATTCAGGATTCTTTCGACCAATTGGCTCCGTGCTAACAAATCATTATGAAATTCAACTGCATTAAAATATCTCGTATGCATTTCGATTTCACATTTCAATGTAACGAAAGTTTCTGGGGAGCATTCCTGTGGGCATGTTATATAATATATATAATATAATATAATATTTTACATTAACCTTTGTTTCATTTTCACATGTAGGTAGGTACCTACTTTTTTTGCATGTGCATATAATATTATGAGCACATTATATATAGAGAAATATCGTACAGAGAATCCAGTTTTTATCGAGTGTGAATGTCGTATATATGAATTCGAATTGCAAAATTGCGTAAAGAAAAATTTCTACGCACACTTCTTAACTTCTTATAATGACTGTTCAGAAAAAATTTCAAGTCTAGGCCGACCAACAGAAATCACACACACAACACGAATTGTGAATGTGAATTTCGCAAAGTCCGTCTTTGCCTTATCGTTTTCTTATTTTTCTTCTTCTTATCCTTTTAATTTGTGTACCACACTTTAATTTGTTTTCTCATTTCCTCATTTTGTATTTCTTCTCTTGTTCTGTAAATCAGTGAACACTTGATGTGTATTCTTCATATATATTTGTATATATAGTTTCAAATTTTCTTCTCATTCTACGTATATAATTCTACTTGATTTTTCCCTGTGATTTTTAAAAAACTGATGGGATTTATATTTGTGGTTTTGACGGATTTCTTGATTTGATTTCCAAAAAACTCCCGTGTGAAAGACTCTTTTTTAAAACTAGTAAAAAATCAAGCACAAATTTTCGGGGCGAATCTACGATATTTTCTGAAATTAACAAATTTGATTGGATTTCGTCAATTTATTGACTGTTCCTTTGTGTGCTTTTAAACTAATGAACTATAACAAAAACAACTGAAGAGATAAAAAGTGTACACAGGATCATCCGGCCATGTGAGTATATTTACAGATATTTTGCATTTCCTCTCCGAATTCCCACATGTTTGTGTGTGAAAATTAGTTGTATATAGAACATATCAAAAATTGAAAATCTAATGCGCATTTGTAAGATCAACTTTTTTATACTAATTCCCATTTTGTTCGTTTTCCTCCCTCGTTTTTTCTGTTGTCTCTACAGATTTTGGCTCTAAACTTTTGTGAAGAGTCTGGTAAAATTTTACCCATATGGCAAAACAACAATGAGCTAAATGATAAGGAAATTACCTATAAACTGTACTTTTTCTAGATGCTTCATAATATGAAGTTCATATACAGATATTGAAGTCTGCAATAGTTGAAGCAATTTAGGTAAAAAAATGTCACAGACTCACAAGGAAAATAATCAAAATAAGGGAATAAAACTCAAATTTCCTTCTTCTTCTTTTTTTTCATATTTGAAAACTTTTCAGTGACATATGAAATGAATGAATGAAGTATGAAGTTTTGTGTAGTAAATAGTAAAAGCAAAGAAACGTATCTGTACGTACATAAATAGTTTAAAAAAAATTGGAAGTTGGGCTCATATTATATTATAGAAAATATCTATGTATATACCTAATGGTTTTTATCGCTTTAAATTCCTTATCACGTCCATGTGCAATTGATTAGAGAGAAACATCCAACATCAACACACAAACATCCACAAAGTTTGTGGCACAAACACAAACACAAATAGACACAGACATGTACTATACCTATAGGTAGCCGAAAATGAAAAATGAAAAATAACCAAAGTCCAAAATGCAAATAGCAAAACCCAGAGGTTTCCCTTTTCTTTTGTCAATGTGTATATACAGATAGTTTGTCTTTGTACTTTGTATACAGTGTCATTTGATATGTAATGTTTGGGTAGTTTTATCTTGTTTTCTTGTCAATTATTTTTTTGCTGACTCTTGCACTCGTCTCTCTCTCTCTCTCTCTCTCTCTCTGTCTCTGTCTCTATATAGGTGAAATCACACCTTATATCTGTATATGTATACATAAGTAGGTACAATAATCGTTCCAATTTAATCATCCCTCAGAATTTGATAGTTTGATAAGTGATAATGATTTTTGCTCTGAATTGAAATTTTTTAATTGTACACAGTCCAATTGTGTTTGAGTTTGCGTTTGAAGTTTGAGCAGAGTTGTGAGTTTTTTTCTTCCCCCACATATATGTCACTTTTTTAATATAGAGAGAGAAATGATAAAAAATAAATTACAAGTGAATTGTGTGAATATACAATCAATCTGCCGATAAATCTGAATTAGTTCCATTTTCTCCTTTCGTCCATCACCAGTTTCATTTATAACTGTGTGGAATACCGAATAAAGCAACTTGAATTTTTGTTGGAGTATATACGATATATTATTATACTTATTTGGCATTTTTTCGACGGAATTGATCTGATTTTTACTCTCGTTTTCTTGGATTTCTTTGGAAAGTGTGCGTGTGTTTCTCTGGTCACATTTTTCTATTTAAATTGGTAAGTTAAATTTTCACCCACACAAAACAAAAAGGATTTTCTTATTGGTATTTATTTTCTCTCTGTGAAAAATCTTCTATCTGTGCAAAAGAATATGATATGTGCGGGATTTGCGTGTGTTTTTACACGCAAGCATATATGTATTTTGAGAGATTTATTAATTAAATGTTGACACAGATATGACACAATGACAAAATTTGACAATGCCATTGTTGTGATGTAGATTTATATAGCAGTACAGAGGGTGATCGGAGGTATTTGAAACACTTTTCCATGACCCGTCCTGGCCAGGTCTTACGTTCTACGATCATG